>PVIJ01010329.1:23191-54964 GCA_004024925.1 Scalopus aquaticus
AAGATGTGGTACATATACACAATGGAATACTATTCAGCATGGAAAGAAGATAAACACATGCAATTTGCAGCGACATGGATGGAATTAGAGGGAATCATACTCAGTGAAATAAGCCAGAAAGAAAGAGAAAAATATCGAATGGTTTCACTTATAACAGGACTATAGGGAGGCCAGGTGGGAGAGAGACAATCAGTGGGGGTGGAGGGGGGAAGAGGGAGCCGGAGGGAGGGAAGGGAAAGGGCACAAAATGGAATAGAAAAGAACACAAGGGACCATGGAGATGGATCACGGGTGAATTGGTGGTGGGCTACCCAAGGGGAATGCAAAATGTAAAAGACATAAATAACAATAAAAATATATATAATATGAAAAAAAAATGAACAACAATGTAAGAAAGTTAAAAAAAAGAAAAAAAATGATTGAATGCAAGTCTATATTAACATCAACTTGGTGGCCTTGAGCACCTTCGGATTTGAAATTATAGTAAAGTGGTGACTAACTTGTAAATGCTCCCCAAAATGGTAATACCATTCTAGGCTTCAAATATCCTTTCCATTTGAAAAATACAATATCCACCACACAAGCAAAAATTGTCAGGCACACAAGTCCAAAAAAAAAAATTTTTTTTTTGTGAGAAAGACCAGGATCAAGTAATAGAAACATACTCCTGATGATGCAATTTTCAAATACAGAATGAAAAATAACAACTATAGCAACTAAATCTAAGAAGACAAAAGATAGGAGAAAATGCCCAGAGAGAACAATAACTATAAAATGTGGCAGAGCAGATTTGAAAATTAAAACAATAAAATAGTCTCAAACACCAAAATGAAGAATTGTAAGATGAATTTGACAGAGGAGTAGGTTTATCAAAGAGAATTTGTGGACTGAAATGTAGCTCAGAAGGTGATCATCAAGAATGCCTAGCGGATGATGTGAGACATAAATGTTTAAATACAAGTCTAAGACTTGCCAGTCACAGGCAGAGGAGATAGAAAAAGACTGGAGGCCGCATGGGAGGCGAGATGGCTGAAGCTTATTAAAATAAATGAAATATGACAAATGACAGATACAAGAATCCCTCCATAGTCTTAAAAGGATAGAGTTTTCAAAAGATCCAAGACACAAAGACAAAATTTTAAAATGGAGCCAGAGCAGGCAGTGGAGGGAAGCGAGGGAAGAGGAAAATATATCTTTACAGAAGTGGCAATCGTATCAGAACCTCTTTGTGCAAGATGCAAGGCAGAAAACAACATGAAGAGATATGCACTCTGATAAAAGAAAATAACTGCTTTGTAGATATCTAACCTCAGTAAAAAGCATCTTTTAAGAATGAAGACAGAATTCATAAACAAGAAATGAAGAGTTTACTACTGACAGACAATAAGAAAAATCTAAATAATGGAGTTTAGAAAGGAAAATTCCTTAACAGTATGTTTACATAGATTTATAAAATCTATGTAAAATCATATATGTATTATTAATTTTATTGTCATTTTGTTTTTTCATGAATACATACACGCATATATTACCTACTCCTGTTATCTACTCCTGCCTGCATATCAAAATATCCCACATGCCCTATAAATAATTAAAATATTTACTTAGGTAAATAGATAGCTAGGTGCAGAATTTATAGAAGAGTTAGCACTGTGATTTAATTATCGGATTGTTTGCTCATGTCTTAATTTGGGGCAGATATTCAGAGTAGTTCTTGTTTCTTGATGATATGAAACTGTTTAGATTAAAAAAAAGAGAATTGATGTGCTAATATTAGCTATATTTAGTGATCATTAAATTTCTGAGAACATTCATTTTCATTCTTGGTTAAAACTATTTACTTAGTCATTCTTCTAATTATCCAGAAAGAATATATATTTTTATCTTTCATAGGCTTTGAGACAGTCTTATTTAAATTATGGATCTAAAATTGGATTATTTTTCTTAAATGAAACTTGTGACAATATAATTTGCAATGTTCACAAATAAACAAAGATCAAGGGGACCCATATGCAACTTTCTGGTACTCTTTTCTTCTACTTACACCTGTCTCCTTCCTGGAACTCTGTTCTGCAATGGCCAGTCAGCCCAGATTTCCTGAACTTCATATTTGTTTCTACTTTCATATGATTACTCTGGGATCCTGGGCCTACTCTGTGGTTGGGATGGGTCTCCAGCGAGTAAGCCCCACAGCTATAATCTTACAGATTGCAGACTACTGTATCCTATTTCAAAAGTCCGAAAGGCAAGAGAATAAATCTAGTTGCTATTTTTTTTAAAGATTTATTTATTTATGCATACAAGCTGGGGTACAGGCCAGAGGTGTGGGGCGGCGAGAGGGTTCACCAGAGACAGAGTGGGGAGCAGAACAGGCAGATGGACGGAAATACACTGCTGAGGGGAGCAGTGGGCCAGGCAGGAGAGGTCTGCCGCGCCATGTGGGAATCTTTCCAGCCGGGCGTCGAACTCGCGTCACGACAGCTCCACAGTGTAGTGCTTAATGGCTGCGCCATCGGGGAGGCCCAAATCTAGTTGCTAGTAACACATTTTTGTCAAAGGTAAAGTCAACATAACCTCCCTACTAATATACTTGTAATTATAATAAATTGAGGCTGGTAATTCTTTTCCTACCAACAAAATGAAGTTTGGAAAATCATGCTTTTGTTTTGGAAATGATTTTTAAACTATTTCATTGCCTTTTAACTTATAGCATGTATATGAAGTTAAATGTAATGAATAAAATACATTACTTTCAATGTCACTTTAAGAAATAAATCTAACAAATTAAAAAATACTATTAGATTTATAGTCATATACCAAATGTGCAACACTTGCAATATTTTAACAAGCAAAACTCATGTTAAAATAATTGATAGTCATTTAATAATTTCTAACTTACTGAACAAGCATCTATTTCTTCCCAAATGAAAAAAAATGCAAATAACTTTTTATAAATAAGTATTTTAAGGGTATGCTGGTACTGAGAAATCACTTTAATAAGCCCTAAGAGTAACTGGGGGTTATTATCATTTTTATGTTTTATGTTGCTATTCTTCTGCTTTTATATTTTTTCTATTTTATATTTATATATAGAATATATTTTATATTTTATAATTTTTATAATTTATATTTTTTCTTCCCCTCTTTTTAAAGGAAATCAAGGTTTAAGTTTGAACAAAAAGAAATTTTAAAAGTTTACAAGAAAATGTTAACAATGACAAATAGACTAACTGTTGTTTGGAAATAGTAAAACTCTTGCTATTGAGGCAAGAAAGGAAAAAGTATTGACATCAGCAAAATCAGTCAGAGATTCATCTATATTTCCTACCATATCATTCATATTGATATGACTTATAAGACTAAAATGAGTATGAAATTTACTTTTCTTTTGAGAAAAGTGGCAATGGTTCATTAAAGCCTTTTATGATTTTTAAAATGGAGGTAATTTCATTTTATCTAAACAAATACAAAAATGGAATACATGGCTGATAAAATTGTTACAGTTCTCTAAGCGATTTAGTTCAATTTCTTTTTATTGCTCTTATTTTACATATTTTCAAAGAAAGAAATTTGTGATTTTCCATCAATAATGTGTTCATGAGAATCATTATTCAAGAAGGCTTATCTCGTCATAGTTAAGTATATTATTTCCATAGAGTGTACCCTCTTACAAAGATTTTAGGAACAAATATTTATCTCAACAAAATATAGGTTTCCTATCAATCAATTTCCCTGGACTACATTATTAATGGGACTGCTTTTCCTCTTATTTCAATCAAGTCAGATGTTTCATATATACCCCCACCCCCATCTTTCCCCAAGATGCTCTGCCCAGAGGGAGGTTTAGCTCAGTTAAATCTTGTATTTGCCATAGCATGAAGGGGTGTCTCTGGCACCTATAAAGGAGACCACTGCTCTGTCGGCTGAGTAGGAGGTGGTTCTGCCCTGATCCTGCATTGCCTGTGACAAGGTATTTCAGTCAATCTAAGATTGGAGTTCAGTTACCTGGTGTAATGTTTCCTGGGAAAATGTATCTTGCAGCCTTGCCTTTTCTGTAGCAAAGGTAAAATGGCAACCATCATCTTCTATGCTTTATTTATTTCTTAATGTATTCAAATTTAGGCTGGGGGAAAGGACACTGTTTAATGAAGTTCAGTTTAAACAATGCAGTGTATCTTGGCTAAAAACAGCAAACTGCAACCTCACAGAGAGGCAGCGTAGGGAGCAGCATAGGCTGAGGGAAAGGTTACTCAAAGTCCATGTGGAGCAACGAGAAGCCTAGAGGGGCTACACCAAGAAGGGGCAACCTGATCCAAGGGTAGTCTCCTATTTACTGAGAATCAGGTTCAGAGAAGGTAGACAAGTACGTGGGGGATGTACATTCATGGGGAAGTGATATTGGGGACGCTTCATCATTTCGTGCAAGCTAGAGTGGAGTGACCAGTGGCTATTACGTGGGGGCTCCATAGTTCCCTCTCACCAAAGCATACTATCTCTATTCCCTATTCTTACCTAACTTTCTGTTAATCTTTACAAGTAAGGTATTCTAGCTGATTTTGCTAATCTGGCCATGATGTCTACCTGTTGTTTTCAGCAGATACTGGTTTCTCACTATGTTCCTCATATCAGGACTTTAGCCCTGCCTGACTGTACCTTTTAGCATAACCTACAGGAATCCTGAAAACAGAGACAATAGCCCCAAGAACAAGGAGAGTTGGGGATCCCACAGAAAACCAAGTCACAGAGGTTGGCGTTTGAATCTAATCATAATATTTTAGGTACTGCATTATCTTGTCCTAGTCAGTTTCTGTGAACTTCAATTTTCCTATCTATAAATAAGACTGAGGATGTATTGCTTATAATAATAATTAAGTGAATTATTGTTTCATATGTCAACTTATCTTTAAGTATAACTGTATGTAGTATACATATTAATAATAATTTATGTACTGTTTTAGAGAATAAGTGATCTATTTTTACATAAACACATGCTAAACTGTTTAACAGAAAATATATGGAAGATATTCAAAGTTATTCTGTTGATATAACATATGCATAAGGTGGAAAACCTTAGTGCAGTAACTCATGCATCAAATAGTCCCTGAGAACATAAAATATCAATCACCAGAAGTGACAGATGAGGTTCTTAAGTGAAAGAAGTGAAAATGAGGTTCTTAAATATTATGAACCCTAGTTTGGGCTGAATATGTTTTTTGTATATTTCAGGTGTTGGTAAAGAGAAAAAGGAGGACATAATTCTCTTTTTAGTCATAATACCACTTCTCATAGTTTTTCTCACAGCTGACATTGTTTTCACTTATCTTTCTTTAGTACTCAAGCTTTTATATTGTTATATATTGTCTATTTGATTCCATTGCTACACATCAATTTTTTATTCATTGTAATGTGATTAACTATGTGTGCTGGGATAATGAATACAATAACCTATGTGTATTTTGTTTATCCTAAATGAGATGGAACCTCTATGTATAAGTGATCTTGAAAATTTAGTAACTTTTTCTAGGGAACTGAAGGACTGGTGGAAATACTGTCTTCCAATTTCGAAAGAAAGTGAAATACAGAGGATTAAATAACTAAGTAAATAGCTGGAGAAATCAAGATGACCTCAACACAATTTAGAAACATCAAAACTACTTAGAGATGAATTTTCATGTACTGCTCATGTAATAGATGACATAAATAGTGAGTAACATTTCATGATTCACAGGACGGTTGCATGAGTATCATGCCAATATAAATATACCCCTGGTAAGTGAGTAGCAAATTAACATTTGCTGGCTGTCACTTATGTGTTCTTTGGTTCACTAGAATCATATGCTCATAAAATCTATTTATCTTAAGGAACTGATGAAATGAGTGGTAATTACTACTTTCAACACTTTCCCCATTCTTTACACAAGTATTACATTCATTTTTTTCCTCTGTGGTTAGCATACATCATACCTACAGTGGCAGTACTAGAAAAAGCAAAAAGCAATACTTTATGTAGATTCTTTCAGTTAATCACACATATTACCAATAAGGAACTCTATGATTATCCAAATTAATAAAAGAGGACAAGATTGTACAATATACAAATCCTGACAGTTCAAAATATTAAAAGTGGTAAAATATAAAGATCATGAAAATATGACAACTGAGTTGTGATTTTGAAAACTAGTGGGTGGTTAATTAAATCAAGTTTCATACCTAGAATGGTTTTAAAGATGATAAAAGTATGCTTCAAGTATACTTTATGCACATAGTATATTACTTTTAAAATATAAAATTCTTTAATATGAAAAAGAAAACTTAAAATATGTAATTCAAAAATCAAAACCACAATGATATATCACCACACAGGTCTGAGAATGGCCCATATCAAAAAGAGTAAAGTTAAGTATATATATTTTCCACTTAATTGTGATATATAACATCACTCTTTTGATAAATATTAATCACTATCAATATTGATTTCCTCAATGTATGTAATTACTGAGAGATACTTTATATATTTTATAATTATATATCATATATTTAAAATATAGAGAAATGATATATTAACATATATCAGATATCACATCTTCTAAGAATACATGTTTTATATAAAGAGTAAATGCATGCATATACACATATACACACATTTATACATATGTACAAAGAGAAGAAACAAATGTACTTGAGGGAAATTACCCTATGAATCTTCCTCTGTATTATTTTTAGTCATTTCATAGAAGTTAATCTGTTATCCTAAATTATATCTGTGCTTATGAATGTGAGATGGAGATCCAATTACAGCAAATCCTTTCTTATTAGGGTAAACAAAAGCTAATTGTGATATGATGCTAATTCAGTATGAAGGAAAACGTAATGAAATAAGACTTTCATATCATATTAGTATACAAGTACTATGCTTCATGATAATTTTCAACAACATTATAGTCAGTGGTTAATGGCATGCATGTCCTGAAGAGGGAGTATATTTTATTTGATCAGGTAGCTTAAGAACTGACAAAACAGGGCAGTCGTGAAACCCTTGATTGCCGAACAGAACACATTCTTGTTACTTGCTGGTTATTTAAGGAGAGCCATACTGATTTCTTCAAAGAGACTAATTGGAAATGAATAAGCTCTCAGAGTTTATCAATTTAAGGAGCAGCATAAATCATCCTAGCCCATGCGCTCTGCACAATGTCAGTGGGTAACAGTGTAGGGGTGGAATGTAACTGAATCGTTTTATAATCACAGTCAAACACATCATGTTGTGATGGCGTCTAATGTTAAAAGAAAAAAATGGATCATTTAGATTAGAAATTGCACTATTCCTAGAAGTCAGTTTTTTCCTCCTAATTTTATGCAGATTAACATTTGTTCAAAAAACGGAAATAGGAATCCTACTGCTGAAAAGGACCATTATTTCGGGCAACATTTGCCCTGGATTCCTAAATTCCTTGAAACCGTTGAAAATCTGTCCATTTCTAAGCTGTGTATTTAGCAATTTAACTATTACATCCATGCCAATCATGTAGCTTATCACTTATTTTTTGAGTTTGAATTTGCCATATTACTTATATCTTTCATACTGTGTATGTATGTATACTCTCTGCAGGGAATTCAGGTTTTAAAACAGCATAACTAGTTTGCATGAGAAATGAAACAGAATTTCATTTCTGCACTTTGTATGTACACACGTTCTGAGTGTATGCGGGTTATCCTGTGAAAAGAAAGTTATATTTATGTGCATTTTTCTGAAAATAGTTTCAATAGTTTCGATAGCTTTCATAAGGTCATCAGATTTTAAGTTGCGACCCCCTCCCAAAATAATGGAACTTAGAATTTGTGAAACTCTAATATCTAATGTTTGTTTACTTAGAATATCTGTAAACTTAGAATGTGCCTGTTTACTGGCTGCATATATAGCTTGAACAACAGTAGTGTCAATATTCTGACAGTAAACTCTTTTCTTCTGTAACTCCATTTATACTCAATTCAAATGTCATTTCAAGCATTATACTTTTTAGTTTCTTTGCTGAACTTTCATCTTTGTTGACCACTTTCCATTCTTGTTTATTCATTTTTGTAGAATATCTTAGGAGTCTATCACTGAGAGACAAGAAAGTGACACAATGACATGCTTTATTCCCTTTACTTAACCCAGATAACAGGTGCAGTAATCGATCACTGAATAGCTTTGGAGGAAGGATACAACTAACTGCTCACAAACCATATTCTAAACATAGTACTTACAGGGCGATTGGTGGACTTAAGAGCTAACACTGAAGTATGTATATTGGGCAATTATTAGCAGTAAGTGCTCTGGTAACAAATTTGGACCATGTAGGAAATTTTATATTATTTAACTAACTGTGGGTAATTGAAACGCATGCATATAAAAACTCCCAAAAAGTAAGTGCTACTTATATTCAATATCCAATGAAAATATATATTCACATATAAAGGCAAAACAATTTTCTGTTTGAGAAAAGCTGCAATAATTTATAATCACCATATAGGAACTATTGAGAAGTAGAGAGAGTGCCTCCCTGGTGGTGCAACCAGTTAAGCACAGAACTGTGGAGCTGTCGGCAGCTGTGGCAGGGAGATTCCCACATGGCACAGCACACAGTGCAGCAAAACCTCTACCTGCCTTGACTTGCACTGCTCCCTTCAGTAGTGTGTTTCGGTTGATCTGCCTGTTCTGCTCCCCACTCTGTCTCTGGTGAACCCTCGCACTGCCCCACACCTCTGGCCTGCATCCCAGCTTGTATGCATAAATAAATAAATCTTAAAATTAAATAAAAAAAGAGAGAAGTAGGGAGAAAACTCTCAGACTGTAAAGGTATGATAGCAACTTCAGTGAGGGGAAACATGCATCTAGAGGGAAGAAAGAAAAACACTTGAAGGAGAAGCTACCTAATTTTAAAGAACATATTTTTTCTTCTTTTAATTTACTGAAAAGTCAGTTGTAAATCTAGTGCAAAAATATGGTGACATTTATAAAATAGATGTCAAATATATGAAAAGAATAATATTAAGGATGTAGCAATATAAAGCTACTGAAGTATGCAAGAATTATTTTATATGAAGCTTTATATTACTCATATGTAGATTCTGACAGGAGACACATATTGAAATGTCTATATTAACAATTATAAAAATATATATTACCTAGAAACACCAATAGGGAAATAAAATACAAAAATTTTTTGATTAATTCCAGTTCAGATAGTGATAATTAAACAATGAAAGTTACAAATCCAATCACATCATTTATTCCACTAACTGGAAAAAGACTAAATATTTTCATTAAAAGTAGATGTAACCAGACTAGATAAAATAGGCAGTTCCAACTACACACTGTCTAGAAGAGATTAATATGAACTACCAATACATGGTTTGAAAGAAAAAAAAAATATGTGATAAATTGAAAAAGGAAACAATAGACTGTTTTCCTATGTTACTATCAATCTGGATCTCAAGATAACAAGTCTCAAAGAAATAAAAGACAATCATAATAAAGGTCAATTCATCAGGAAGATGTAACATAAATGTACGTCTAATTAAAGAGCTTCAAAAATCATAGTAAAATAGACTGTGAAAAGTAGAGAGAAGTAGGCAAATTTAGAAGCGAAACTGGAATATTAAGGTTACATTTGTGACCTTAACGATGTTACCTTGTCTTATAAGGCTCCTGGCCTGTTACATAATTTATATCTTAAAAGGCGAGGCTGAAATATGATAATATATGCAATGTGTTTAGCACAGGACACATCTTAAGATTTCTATAAATAATAGATATTAATGATTTTTTTAAATTTATAATATCCCATCATATAAAGAAGAATTGGTCATACTAAAACCTTGGAATTAGCTATACCACATTTCTAATTTAAAACACGATTTCTTGGGCCTACCAGGTGCCTTGGGGTTAAGTCTCAGGACTGTCACCAGTAAGTCTGAGTTCGATCCCCAGCCAGGGAGCTAACCCACAAAAGGCGCAGCAGACATCTGTCTTATTGGCAGCTACCCCCAGCAGTGTACTTCAGTCAATCCACCCATTCTGCTCCCCTTTCTGTCTCTGGTGAATATTCTCACCCCCCGCATTTTGGCCTACACACCAGATCTTCTACACAAAATAAAAACATTAAAAATAAAACACAATTTCTTGAGCATTAATATATGTGTTTCTATTGATTCCTAGTATCATTCTGTTTTTTAATTTATTTTTTATTTTAATGGCCTTCTAACTTAATACTTTGCACTTTGGATTCTACCCATCTATTACAGAAAATGATCTCTCACAGAGTGTCATCCCCTTCAAGACCAAACAGTTTGCATATCTTCTAGGTGTTGTTCACAACTATTGAAACTAAACACTTCATTCTTTGAAATGCTGTTCTCATTATAGTTCTATATCACGCATCTCTTGGAAATGCTCTATATATCTTCAGTTTATATACTTCCACCATTTCACTGTTCCTGTTTTTTGTTGTTTTTTTTTAAGAGTTATTTATGCATACAAGCTGGGGTACAGACCAGAGGTGTGGGACAGTGAGAGGGTTTACCAGAGACAGAGCGGGAAGCAGCACAGGGAGATCGATGGAAATACACTGCTGAGGGGAGCAGCAGGAGAGGCAGGAGAGGTCTGCCCCGCCATGTGGGAATGTCCCTGGCTGGGTGTCGGGTTGCTGCTGCCGACAGCTCCACAGCACAGTGCTTAACCGCTGTGCCAATGGGGAGGCCCTTTTTTTTCCCCCTCACTTTAGATAATGTCTATTAAGGGCCTGATTATTTTTATGTATCCTCTTCTTTCAAGATACATCTATTTTAAGTGATCACTGTTGATTAAAATCTACATATCGGTACCCCCCCCCTGAAATTTATTCATTCTCCTTAAAATTAAATTACTATATTGGTGGCACTGCAGTTTACTATGTAAGAAGCTGTCCTTTCTATTTGTTCATATAAACAAATTTGAATGTCATGTTAGTTTTTATTCTATAATTTGTCTGGAACTTACCAGCATTAACTTTTGTATTACCACATTTACCACCATAAAACTACATTAAGAGCATAGTTCCTTTATTGTAATCAAAATCAAATCTAAACCTCTTCCTTGAAGTCATCCTGACCTTAACACATGGTTTGCGGGTAGTTTTTATCGCGCGCTAACAGGTGGCACGGGCCATTTTTCTTAATTTTTTGTGCAAATGGCAACGTTCAGTAAAATTATGATAACTTTAGTTTTACATATTTTTTTCAGTGAAACTTTTTGTGATTTACTATAAAATGTATACTGAATTATTTTTCTTAAATTTTAAACAAATATTGGAAAACTCATTGGAAATTGAAACAAAAGTAATAAAATATGCAAAAATTCCGATATATTGAAAATATTTTGAAAAAAAGTACTATATGTAAAAAAAGAATGTGAAAAAAGAAAGAATGGAATTTTAGTAGTGTTTTTGGGTGATAATCGTTAAAACATTTTCCCCTGTGAAGGGAATCTCACAATGCTTACACATGTAACTTGTTTCACTTTGTTTTTTGTGTGCTGCGCAAACCCGACATTGCTTTTGAGCAATTTTTTTTTTTTTTTTGCCGTTACTGATATAATTTTCGTAGTCACATGTTTACTCATATCCATCAATAATCTTGTGGGAGGGTCTCTTCTTGAAGTTTTTTTTATAGTAGATGTGGATGGTCCAGGGTCTGATGGGTCCAGATGGTTAGTGGTTTGATCCAATATTCCAGTAGAATCAGAAAGCCAATACAGTGCTGTTTCGTAAAGAAATTTTTTGTATTTCATTTTCCGTGCATGTACTGAATTGTATACTATGTATGAGTTGAAAATGGCACAATTTATCAAGTACATTACCACACTTTTTGTCCATTTAGATGTCTTTCTCAAAATGCTATAATAAGACAAATATTGATCTGCGCGATCGACACCTTTCATATACTTATTGTAATCAATAAGAGCATTTGGTTTTATAATGTTTTGTTGTGTTGTTTGATCAGTATTATGGCTCTCCTGCATTTCCGCAGAATGGATAGTAGAGATAAGAGATACTCTTCTCTTTGATTGCCAGACTTGTAGTAATATGTCCTTTTTTCTGTGAAGGATTGTTTCTCCTTTATTCAAACATGTATTTTGAAGATACAGTGGTAAGCCTCTATTTTTTCTTATTGTTCCGCAAATTCGGATTTTGTTCTCGAGAAGCTGTGTAGCATTAGTCACACTATTGTAATAATTGTCCATATAGATGTGATGCCAAATGCCTGTAAATGGTGAAAGTACAGTTTGAGTTGTTTCTATCAACCTTAGTCCTTGAGCAGTATACGTTTAAAAGTTACAAATGTAACCAGTATCACTCTCAGGTAATATTCTCACAAGTATTCCGTATTTTGTAAGTTTTCCTGCATTATATACTCAGAAAAATAATCTTCCTCTCCATGGTATCATACCCTCACCAATGATAAGTTCCTTTTTGGTTTGTACACATTTATAAATTTATCAGAAAAATAATTGATTATAGGCATGACTTTCACTAATCTTCCTGATTCTTCTGTAATGTCTTCATTATTATTGAAGTGCCAATCTGCCCAAATTTGTCAAAATCTATCCCTTGACGTGATTTTGGAAAAAAATGGCATTCCCAAGCACGGGTCTGTTGACCAATAATCATCTCGCTTATCTTTGCGAACTTGTCCCATCAAAATTATTAGACCCCAAAATTTCTTCATTTCTGCGATTGTATTATCTCACCATTTGATAGTTTTGCGGGATGTTTGGAATCAGTCAATATTTTGATAGCGATATCTGTTTGATTCATCAACTAAATATTGAAAGAAATCATCTTTTATAAATGATTCAACCACATCAATCAGAGATTCTGGAGCAGCATTCAAAGTAACTCCAGGACAACCCATAAAATCTTCAAAAACTGGAGGTTCGTCACTGGAGGACCATTCATCTTCACTTTCATCAGAACTTGAAGTTATAGTTCTGAGAGTAAAATTTGTAGGTGGGGGATGTCTTCACTGTCGCTTTCATTGTCACTTTCCAATTCTGAATGGTCTTCGATATCACTATCACACGAAAGATCCGATAAACGATCAACACACAATTCTTCATCACTTTCGTCATCAAATTGGCTCATGTCTCTCGAAATAATGTCACTTTGATCAAAATTACAAAGATCTTGTGAAGTGTGCACCCTTTCCGATTGTTAGAATCGCACTGAATGCGCGGCGAGGCAGAGAATTGTGTGAAGGGATGACTCTTTGCAGTTGAATAGATTACCATTATACCCGGAAGTACATACATAATTCACCATTGTATGCGTTAGAGACCCAAATTTTGTCCTTTGGAATTCGTATATTTGCATGTCAGCATCCCTTCAGAGCAATAAAAAAGTATAAAAATAAACGTATTTATACATTACCCACATTCTACTGCTAGTCTATAAAAAAATATTAATACGTGTCCTGCGCTCTACTACCAGTCAATGTAAAATGTATAAAAATACGTTTCCCGCATACAATGTGTTAAGCAATAATACCTACCTCACAGTACTAGCCTCCTTGACAAGTTTCAATGGCCAGAAAAATGAATGTTTACCCAATTTATCTGATGTTTTCAAATTTTCATAATTTGATACCCTTCATTAATCCAGCCAAGTTTTACTCTCTCCTTCCACCATTATTCTGTGAAGACATGCATCATAGTTGTCCTTCTTACGAATGATGATTATTCTGGTTCATACCTAAGTTTCTTAAAAATCTGTTGCTCACACTGTCTTCTTCAGTTCAGAAACCCTTCTTTTGTAAAAATTTTCCTTATTTTACAATCCTCATTTTCCTACATTTCGCCTGATATGCCAGTTGATAAATTATTACTGCTCAGACTAAAACTCATTCTTTCGTGCTCAGCAAGGGCTCTGTAAACCACATTTCCGCTTTGT
Source organism: Scalopus aquaticus (assembly GCA_004024925.1). Taxonomy (NCBI): domain Eukaryota; kingdom Metazoa; phylum Chordata; class Mammalia; order Eulipotyphla; family Talpidae; genus Scalopus; species Scalopus aquaticus. The sequence continues at coordinate 37,159 of PVIJ01010329.1, forward strand.
TAGGTGACCTTCTCGTAGCTTCTGCCACTGGAGGCATTAGAGGGACTAGAAAATCAGGGGGAAGAGGAGTTTTGGTTCTTCTTTTTCTCCAATGTTAGGCTTGCTTTTTGTTCCAGTCAGCCTCCTTACAACAGTGCAACTTGACTTTGTGGTGGCAACTCTCTTTAGTAACAGCAGTTGCTTTCAGTGTCCAGGTTTTCCAACTCTCCCAGCAGCAGCCCCAGTGGCATCCCTTGGAGAAACAGAAGTATCTTCTGGCAGTCCTCCTTCAAGGTTTTCATGCCTGCTTTGTGATCCTTCCCTTGAAGTCTCAAGATTTCTCTATCAGAGGTACAGTGCCCTCTCCTTCTAAGTCACAAAGTCCCTCCTCTATACTTTAAAACTCAACCCTTTCTTTATTAGCTTACTGTAAGAGGTGCTAACTGCTGCCAACAGTTATTACAACTTTTAACATTCATTTTCTTTTGTTGCCATAACAATTTCCAACAGTGGTAACAATTGTTTTTAATAAAATATCCCGACTGAAATAACTGGAGTGGTATCTCTCACCAGACTGGATCCTATTTACCAGATCTCTCCACCATGTCCCCTTCTTACATGCACTATTATAATGTCTGTCAACTTAAGGAATGAATTTTGCATTTGCTTTATCCCAAGGCAGATTAAAAGTTTCTTTAAGTCAGGATATCCATCTTTCCTTTCTGTACTCTCACAACCCAGCTCAACACAGCCTGATGCAGCAAATGTATTTGTAAAGTAAGTGGAATAATGAATGACAGCACTGTATTATCCCAACTCTATTTCTGTCTTGTGTATTCTGGAAGCCTGGTTTTATAAACTGCATGTCGGAACAGAACAGGATACTGTCTAGCTAGAGTCTGTGAGAAGCATGCAGCTTCTCAATCAATGACTCACCGCTTACCCAGGATTTCATCACCACCATCTAGGAAAGAACAGATGATCATTTTCCCCCTCGTGTGCTAAATAAACCCTTCTAAGGAACAGAGCTTACATCACAATTTCTTTCAAAATACTTCCAAATGTTAAGCCATGTTTCTAAATTCTCTCTTATGACTAAGAAGTATGGAGATGAAAAGTACTACATTGCAGTTTAATTAAAAATTATGCCAAGTAGGGCTTTCCTGTTGGGCAATTGGTTGAGCGCAGCACTATGAAGCTCTCCAGAGCCACTTCAGCACAAATTCTATACCTGGCTAGGGAGATTCCCACATGGCACATGAGACCTCTCCTGTCTTGCCCACTGCTCCTCTCAGCAGTGTATTTCAGTCAATCTGCCTGTTCTGCTCCCCACTCTGTCTCTGGTGAATCCTCTCGCCATCCCACACCTCTGACCTACAACCCAGCTTGTATGCATAAATAAATAAATCTTTAAAAAAATTATACCAGGGCCTCCCTGGTGGCTCAGTGGTTAAGCGCTTGCCTGTGGAGCTGTTGATGGCAGCAGCGATGCGAGTTTGACGCCCAGCCGGGGAGAATCCCACATGGTGCGGCAGACCTCTCCTGCCTCACCCACTGCTCCCCTCAGCAGTGTATTTCTGATCTGCCTGTTCTGCTCCCTATTCTGTCTCTGGTGAACCCTCACGCTGCCCCACACCTTTGGCCTGTACCCCAGCTTGTATGTATAAATAAATAAATTTAAAAAAATAACACAAAAAATAAAAAAAAATATACCAATTAGTATTTTGCAAACACTATGTGACAGAGAATTAATGTTGCTATCTATTGCTGAAATTAATATTTTCCAGATTTTTCATTTTCTTTTCTTGTTATTAAATATAACTTCCTGCTAGTCTGATAGTCTTAGTTTTCAATGCTCGCTCTACATTTATTTTAGGAATATTACTTTTATTTATTAACTCTATTCTAAATTTAAAAAAATTAAGACTATCAATTTAAATAATTAAAAAATTTAAACCGCTCTTTTCTAGAAATATATAAAACTTTATTCTCTTCATATTTGTCTAAAATGTACTTCAAATTGTTCTTGAATTATAATAAAATGAAAATTATGTCAGCTATTTGTACCATACACTCTGCTTACATAAAATATTTCTGTGTCATTTTCACAAAAACATCTAGTTAATGAAGAAAATTTAAAAAAATGATCTTTAAAGTCTATTAAATGTATATAGTATGATGAAGGGAATTAGTTCATGCTTATCCAAAGAAAACATAAAGGAATATGTCTGAGGCACTCTAAGCACAATTATTTTATTTATAGCACTATTTTGTCTATTCCTAGATTTTTGATGCTGAATCCTCATCCTTTTTTTTTTGTTGTTTTTTTTTTTTTGTTTCACAATCCCTCTGGTGAATCACCAACCTAAAATTATTTGTAAGTCTCTTATTTATTTATTTATTTATTTATTTATTTATTTATTTTTAAAGATTTATTTATTTATACATACAAGCTGGGGTACAGGCCAGAGGCGTGGGGCGGCGAGAGGGCTCACCAGAGACAGAGTGGGAGCAGAACAGGCAGATCAGAAATACACTGCTGAGGGGAGCAGCGGGCGAGGCAGGAGAGGTCTGCCGCACCATGTGGGACTCCCCCTGGCTGGGCATTGAACTCGCATCACGCGCTGCCGACATCTCCACAGCGCAGTGCTCAACCGCTGCACCACCAGGAAGGCCCAAGTCTCTTATTTAAATTGGATCTCACACAGAGGAAAAAAGGTACCCATTTTAGTAGCTAGAAAATGAATTTTGTTTACACATGGTCAACTCTAAAAGCTTTTCTCAGATATCATGAAAAATTGAATGTATACTCTTCTTTATTCAACAATGAACTGACTCATCTTCCCACCCCTCCCCCACCAGGAACAACAGTTTTTGTAATTCACCCTCTGTTTTATATGGGTACAACACCATCTCTTTAGGAGGTGTTCTCAATCAATGTCATGGGTCCTAAGAGCTTAGTTGTCTTTCCTCTGGAAACAATTGACTACAGTTATAAATAATCTGTCCTCTTTTCCACTTCTGAGATCTCATTCTTCTCCCAGTGAGGCTTCACACGGTAGGATTCAGCAAGGTCAACAATTAAACATCTTGAGCTTGTCTATTTGTCCACTGAATCGTGACTTGACTAAACGATACGTCATAAAACACACATGAACAACCTAGAGAGGTAAATACCATCAAAAGGAAAGACACAAATTACAAAACCTATACGAATCAACGGAACTGTTTTTAAAAAATCAGTATTAGGAAGCATGGTGACTAGGAAAATCACCTTTTCCCTCAAGGGTTGATAAGTGCAGCATAATGAGCACAACTTTTATAGCCAGCAATTAGTCTGCCACAAAATCCGTTCAGCAGAAAATGGAATTACCAACAAGAACCATTCTGATTATATATATATATATATATATATATATATATATATATATATATATATATATATATATATATATATATATATATATATATCTCCTGCTAATGAGCAACCCACATCTTTTCTTTCTTGTTGCCTTTCTAAATTTAAGAGTAGCCCAGGTTGAATTATGTAAAATAAGCAGAAAGTGTTGCCTCGGAGTAAGGGCAGTTAGTTATGGATATGTTGTTAAATTATTCTAGTATCTGTTTAAATTATTTTTCCCCATTTATTCAGTTTATGAGGAAGTATTTGAAATTTGAAACTAAAATGTACCTGACTCTAAAAGTTTAGTGTTTATAATCATTATGTGCCAATCAAGTCTTAACCAACTATTTCTCCTTTGCAAGCAAGTACAAATCAAATCAAAACTGCTCAGCTATGCAAAAATCTTTTTTTCCTCGTTTCCTTTATGTTTTCACCCTACCCCACTAGAAATGAGCAGGGAGAGGGAAGTAAATTCATTCCTTTTGTAATAGCAATAGGGAGTAATGCATGCTTTTAACATGACTTTTCCCCCACTATGTATTGCATGCATTGCTCTGCTTTTTTCCCCTAGCATGTTCACCCTTATGTACCTGGAAAGTAAACTCAGCCTTCAAATCTCAGCTCACGGTACAAACTTCTCTGTAACCCCTGTCTCTGGTCCAAGCACAAATTATTGCTTGCTTTGGTCTTTGTATACGTTACAAAGAAGTGCTAGCATCTATAGACATTCGATGTACTTCATTTTTAACACTTAGCACCTCTAGAACAGGAAATGCTCTATTATCCTCTGTTCTTTGTCTTTGTCTGGGATAACAGTAATTTGTGCATAGAAAGCCCTTAATAAAATCCATTTGAAATTGGCATATATTAATTATTAACATTTTTTTTTGTAAAATCACTTCATCATTTGCACTTTTAAAAAGATTTTGGAATTTTAGCCAGCAGAACACTTGATTGGGAAAATGTATTTGGACATAATGAAAATCTCCCAATTACCTTTGAGATTCAATTGCATATATGATTTTTTTTTGTTTGAAATACTTCCTGCAAATTTTGATAACTTAAAGTATTGCATTATTGCAATGTTATTGCTGGTCATTAGACTAAATTTGTTCTTAGTTGTGTTCTCTGGGATACAAAATTCTAGGGCTTCTGATGAACTAAGCATCCCTCTAAGTGAGACTCTAGATCCAAGCCTTCGTTACTATTATTGTTCTTTTTTTAGAGTTATGTTTATAAATTTTTAAATAGTAACTTTTTATTGCAAATGGGCCATCTTTTATCTTTCCTGTAATATTATTCCCATCTGCATAGATATCCTTTTTCTACCAGTAATCACAATACTTAGCTTTTGAAAGTATGGCGATTAGCATTTACAATTTGTCTTGGAGATCAGGACTTGCTCAGTGTACTGAGTTTCTGCTGTCAGTCTGTCTGATTATTATCCTCCATATGGACTGGATAAGCTAACAAGTCCTGGAAATCTCTACTCTCATTTGGTCTGTATGACAGACACCGGACACTGCAATCAGCAGATGCAAAGGATCATTCAGTTGAAAAAGACGGTACAACAAAGGAAGAAAATTCAGTTGGAAAGAGAATCAAGGTTTTCATTCTGTAGATGATAAATCTATAAGAGCAAGAAACATGTCTTAATATTTCTCTCTAAAATTCCTATTCCTAGTAAATATCTGACAAAGCATAAATTAATATGACCTTAATTGAAAAAAAATCTCGAACTTTATTTTTTAATCTTCAGAAATTTAATCTTTCAGTATTTTTGTTTGTTAATGATCATCAATATATAGCTAAATATGATAATTTTAAACAAGTTTGAGTTGTTTACTAAGCACATGAAATATGTATTAAACTGAAATATTTAATATCTTACTTAGAAGACATCCTAACGTGTCAATATTCCTCTTAATTGTAATAATTGTTGATTTCTATCACTGATACAAATATTATTCTTGAGGGTTCATAGACACCCAAGGGATTTAAACTAAACTCAGGAACTCCATGAACATGAGAAGAATTTTTCAGTAATATTAATATTGCTGAAATATCAGATGATCACATTTACATGAAATGCCCAGACAAGGCAAATACATACAGATAAGATTTTAGTTTTCCTAGCACTAAGAAAGAAGAAACTTGAAGGGTGATGGTAAGGAGGATGGGATTTTGTGGGGCAGTGAGAAATTGACTGTGGTGACAGTTGCACAACCTTGTGAATATACTAAAATGCACAGAACTGCATACTTCAAATGGATCAGTTGTATATGTGTGAATTACATCTCAATTAAACTGCTAAAAATTTATTAGAGATAATTAACAAATACAGGAAAATGGCAGGTAACAAAATTAATATATAAACAGCTGTTGCATTTCTACACTTAAATAATGAACCAGCAGAAAGAGAAATCAGGGAAACAATCCTATTTTCAATTATATCAAAAGTGATCAAACACCTTGAAAATATTGAACCCAAGAGGTGAAAGATCTGGATACTGAAAACTATGAGAAAATTGTTGAATAAAAAGAGGACACAAAGAAATATAAAGCTACCTGTACTCATAGATTGAAAAAAAAATTAACATTGTTAAAATGTCCCTCTTACTCAAAACAATATATACAGAATCAATGCAATCTCCATTAAAACCCCAACTACATTCTCCCAGAAGTGGAACAAAAAAAAAAAAAAAACACCTGAAATTTATTTAGAATTTCAAAAGAATCCACCCCCCAAAAAAAATACGATTATGTGTTAAAAGAAAAATGTAGGTATAATAGTCTCCAAAACCATGGTATTGAAATGAAAAGAAACACAGATCAATGGGACAGAATGAAAACTCAGAAATAAATATCCACATTCATGGACAACTAACTTGTGACAAAGGATACAAGATCATCTCTTCAATAAATGGTACTGGAAAAACTGAATAGCCAGATGCAAAAGAAAGGAACTAGACCACCATTTCACAGCATACACAAAAAGTAATTAACACTTTTTGCTCCGCTCACATATTCACGTATTCACGTGTTCATCTAGTCTCCGGTTTTTCATGCCACGGTGGATTTATTTGGAACTATTAGGAGCTATTTCTTTGATCGTACTCAGTCTAGAAACTTTAATCTCTATGCATTTAAAATTTCATTAAATTATATCCAGTAGTTCAGGAGCTGTGTGTGTTTTATTGAATGCTTATACCATTCATGCAGTGGCACAGAAAATAGCCGGCACAAGAAGTGTTAAAATGGTTTTAAAATTTGCATATAAGACCTGCCCAAAAGATACATACAAAACATAGGTAATATGCTACTTGACATCATCTTTAGAGATTTCTTTTGGGATTCTACAATCCAATAGCAAAGGAAACAAAAGTGAAAATGAAGGAGGTTAAATCAAAACAAAATGTTTCTGCACAGCGAAAGAAATTATCAAAACAGAAAGTCATACTACTTATTGGGAGAAGACATTTAAATATATATGACAAGGGGCTACTATAAAAAAATATAAAGAACTCATAAACCTCAACCATAAAAAACATATCAAATAACCACATTAAAATGGCAGATGAGGGCCTCCCTGGGGGCACAATGGGATTAAGTCTCAATACTATGAAGCTCTTTGTAGCTACTGCAGCACAAGTTTGATCCTTGGCCAGGGAACTAACCAACATGGCGCAGCAGACCTCTCCTGTATCACCTGCTGCTCCCCTCAGCAGTGTATTTCAGTAGATCCGCCTGTTCTGTTCCCCACTCTCTCTCTGGTGAATCCTTTCATGCCCATACCTCTGGTCTACACTCCAGTTCTTGTATGCAAAAATAAATAAACCTTTAAAAAATGACAGGAATTGTAAACAGTGCTGCAATAAACATGCGGGTGCATGTATCCTTTTGGATAATTGTTTTTGTGTCCTTTGGGTAGATTCTCAGGAGTGGTATTGTCGGGTTTATGGAAGCTCCATTTTTAGCAGTTTGAGGAACCGCCATACAGCTTTCCATAGAGGCTGGACCAGTTTGCATTCCCACCAGCAGTGTAGAAGAGTTCCTGTTTCTCCACATCCTCGCCAGCATTTGTTGTTGTCTGTATTTAGGATCATGTTCAAAGAAATAAGTCAGGCAGGAAGAGAAAAATATCAAATGGTTTCACTTATAACAGGAAAATAGGGGAACCAAACAAGAGATAGACACTCAGTGAGGGAGGGGGAGGATAAGGGCTCAAAAAGGGGTAGAAAGGGGCACAAGGGACTATGGTGATGGGTCACAGGTGAACTGGTGGTGGGTTACCCAAGGGGAATACACAATGTAAAAGACATAAAGAACAATAAAAAATAAATAAATAAAAATTAACCACAAAAATAAATTAAAAAATATGACAGGAACTGAATGGACACTTCTCTAAAGATGATATACAGATGGCCAGTAGGCACAGAAAAGATGTCCATCACTTCTTATTATTAGGGAAATGCAAATCAAAACAACAAGATATATCCTCACATCTGGGAGGGTGACTATTATCCAAAGGACAGAAAAAAAATATGTTAGAGAGGAGGTGGAGAGAACAAAAACCTTTGTATACTATTGGTAGGAATGTAAATATTGCAGTCATTCAGAAAAGTAGTATGGGAATTCCTTAAAAAATTAGAAGTAAAAATTCCAGATGGTATATTTGTCCTACCTACTGATATTTACCTGAAGGGGAGAAAGCCCTCTAATGTGAAGAGCCATATGCACCCCATATTCATAGTAACATTATTTATAATACCAAAGCATTGGAAACAACCTAAGTGTTCCTTGCTTGTGGATATTTTCATGCTGTGGGAAACTAAGAGATATGAAATAAATATAAATTAAATACTGACAATTTCTGTGTCTTGAAAAAGAAAACACAAATTACTGAGACTGTGAATGATTCAGTATCATAAAACTTGACAAGTCAGGCTAATAGATATGCTTCCTCTATTTCAAAGAGAAAAAAACCTAAAACAAACAACAGCACACTAGTAAATAGAGAGATTGGGAAGATCACAAATTAGTAGCAATTAGTGGAAATTGTAAAATGATATAAATGAATGAACATTGTCATGAAAATAACAGCTTCAAAAATACATAAATCCATTTACTGCATAAATACCATTCCATTATTTTGCATCACTACCCAAGTTTTACACGAGTCCATAGATCACTAAAATAACAGTAACTATTTTATTTATGAATTAAGCATTGTTTCTTATGTTTATGAAGAAAATTTTCTTTTGAAAAATGCCTAGTGTTTGACTTTCTTCATTTTATTGAATTTAAACAAATGTGTGAAATAACTTTATGATTTCAGTTCATTTTCTCCTATTTTCTTAATGGCTTACAAGATTGTTTCATATATTTAGGAATCTCAAGCTTTATTGGCTTATATGTATTTCAAGCCTCTTCCCCAAATTTGTGAATGTGATACAGAGACTGGAGTGATTCAATTTGTCTCTTTGGTATGTGTGTTTGTGTGTTACATGCAATGCACATGTAAAAAGGCACAAATAAAATGGGCTCATTCCAAATTTATACCTGCTTTACTAGTCTGATGCTGTTTAATTATTATTGTCTTAACAACCCTAAAATTATTTACAACCAAATGCCACAGGTGGATAAGAAACCAAGTCTACTAAATGTCTCTAAGTGAAACATTGTGAACAAATTTCTGCCTTGTGAATACATTGAGTTGTTAGTATTATGGATAACTTTCTATTCCTGTGGTAGAAACTCAGAGGTTTAAAATTATATCTTAATATATCATGTTTCATTTTTTTGTGACTGAAAATATTTTTACTAGCTAACTGAGCTTTCCTCATTTATAAGATAAGGATTTTAATATAGAGAAGATTAAAGTTTTTTAATGAGTCTAATATTTGAACATTCAATGACTTCATGAATCTAATGACAGAAAGGCTATTTTCCATGGAGAATTTACGTGTATATGAGGGGAACAAGAGAAATTCCTAGGTCAATGTGACTATTGTAAAATTCTGGGTGAAAACAATGCATCTGCTCATAAGCCCCAATAACATGTGAACGTTCTGCTAATAGCATTATCTTTCTATACTATTAAATCTATATGTAAAATAGTATATAACTACAGTCTATTCCACATGTATTTATTTCACATATATTTGATACAAAATTATTATAACAAATTCCTTTATTATATGTATGTGTATTCAGAATATTTTCATTATAAATATTTTCATTGACACCTTTTATAACAGATTGGACAAAATGACCAAGGCACTAAGATAACTTTCATATTTCATAAAATTTATATTAAATTTTGATGGATACCAACAGTTTTTAATAGTTTCCCACAGTTTCCAAACTGTAATTTTTAAAACAGTGAACAAATTTGTTCTGTTTTGTATGTTTCTCCACTGAGGAATAATAACCTTCAACCAAATTACTAATGAGGTTGAATATGTGTCAATTTCTATTAATGCTGTTCTATACAAATATATTTGTAGCTATAATGAATGCTTAGCTAACAAGTTTATTACAGAAGTCAAAAGTTCTAATGTAAAACATTTATAATTATCAACTTAGATATAGACTAATAAAAAAATAGACACCACAGAGTTATTTAAGATATTAAAATGTGCACAGGCCATTTATATATTATTCTCTTTCACACTCTTAGAAAATGAAATAAGTAAAAAGTAAGACCTCAAACATACTTAAAGCAGATTGGCAAAATAAGATTTGTTGGCTTTTTTGTGTGTGTTGCTGTTACTCATGAATAAAATACCACTTACAAAATTTTGGAAAATGTAATATTTTAAAAAATTTCTCTTTTTATCTTATTTCTTAGATTGAATTGACTTCATACTACTTAGATAGTGATAGTTGCGTTTTTTTTTCTTACCATTGATATCTGGTAAGCAGCTTTTCATCAATTTGCTTGCAACTGAAAATTCAAAGTTTGAGTATTTTATATTGTTATGCAATATTTTACTATGAATTTGCAGGAGACATGTTTTCCTAAATATTTCATTTTTAAGTTTTTTTTTAAAGATTATTGTATTTATTTATGCATATAAGAATTGGGGCCAGAGGTGTGGGGGCGTGAGATGATTCACCAAAGACACAGTGGGGAGCAGAACAGGCACATTGACTGAAATACACTGCTGAGGGGATCAGCAGGCTAGACAGGAGGCGTCTGCTGCACCATGTGGGTTAGCTCCCTGGTGGGGGTGGAACTCATGCTGCAATGGCTGGTGATAGCTTGATAGCACCGACTTTAACCCCTGCACCACCAGGGAGGAGCCCTTTAAGTTTTTATAGTATTAGGTTGTTGGAAAAGCCATAGTGTACTTTTTCTATGCAAAATACATCATAACTTTTCCTAGAACCCAACAGTTGGTCAGCAAGAAGATGTAGTTCTTTCAACCAGCCAATCTGATAAAGTGTCCTTCTATCAAAACTAAGTCATTTTTAATATTAAAGGTCCCCACTCAAGTATGCCTCTGAACAGAACCAACTATTTCCTTCTCTAAGGTAACACTGAGTTTCATAATTAGCCTTTGGGTCTATTATTAACTGTAGATCACATAAACATTCTTACTCTCGATCACTATTCACAAATAAAGTATATTGAATGCAGGAGTTTATTTCCACCCCTCCTATTCCCACCAGAATAGCAGTGATACTTAAAGTTCTAAAGAAAAAAATAATGCATTTCTCAACATTCTCAGCAGTATGTGGTCTCTACAGTGCATCAGATTAAAGAGACACAATTTAGTGCTTCTGTTCTCCAGATCATTCCTAATTCCTGTGAGAGGATTTGGTTGAAATCTACCTTTACTCAGCAAAGTCTTTCTTCTAAAGAATACTTCACAATACTAATTTTGGATAATTGACACTATTTGCTTAATCTTATAACAATATGGAATGATGTATAACACAGAGACATTGTTTAAAGAGAGACTTCATGTTTCCCATCGTTTAAACACTTTGTGAAGTTGCCATAATCACTGAGAAGTTTGCATTAATTATTTATGTTAATAATGTATTACCCAAACTGATTTAATTTGAAGTAAAAGTAGGTTAATCTTGAATGCAGTTATCCTGCTGAAAATGATATAGGAAAGTAGTGTTTGCCAAGGTGGGGAATGAGAATTGCTAATGTTTATTAAGAGCTAATACAAAACCCATAATTATGACAGTTAATTTATATCGAGAAATTAATAACAATAATCTAAAAATATGCAATGATGAACATAACATACACACTAACCAGTCAGAAAAGTTACTGGCAGTGAACAACCTATCCCTAGAAGAGAAGGTGTTGACTGTGACTCAGATGCTGTTGTAAATGCTTTCCTTGGACTGTCCCCATTAATCTTGTATCAGTGTCATTGGGTAACGCTTTTCCCAATCACCATTTTAGAGATATTAAAACCAAATCATAGGGAAAGTAAGTAATGTAGCCTAAGCTATTACACTTCAAGCTTTTCCTTTAAGCCTCTTAATTTGTTAATGCTTCTACATACAGCATTTGATTAAAAATCAAATTTTCCTATATATAGATATATATATTACTATAGTCAATTTTTTAGGGTAGGAGGCATCAAGAAATTTATGCACTAAAAGTTAATCTACTTCATAGATTTTACGTGGGAAACAGATCATATAATTCGGGGTTGGGTTTCAGTGGGTTAATCCATGAAAAGATTGAAATTATATAAAAGTAGATTATATAAAAATAGATTATAAGAGTATTTGTTTGGAGAAAAATGCAAACAAAATTTGAGAACCTTGAGCCTTTTTATAATAATATAGTTTCATAATACAGAATTCAAATTACACATTTTGAAACTAGGAAAAAATTTTAAAAGGAAGTATGCATAATATTATTTATCATGGTGGAGATTTGTAAGATGGTACTATAACCCATGGCTTTTCTCTTTTAATGCAAGATATTAATACATATTAATATATCTGAAACAATGGAGCATTCCATATCAGACTGAGGGAACTGGTCTTAGCTAAAATTTGAAATCAGTTTTAATTTTGTAGAACTGCCTTTTGCACTTTAACAGATTTTAAACTAATTTGAGCCATATTTCAAGGTATATTTTTTTGTTCACAACTCCATCTAAAATGTCAAAAAAGAAAAATATTTTAATTTGACAGTTTTTTTAAGTTTCATTTGATTCTATATACTTTTACTTATTTCAATTATCTTTGATTGCTTAGAACTCTTTTCATTCTGCAATAAGCAGTGGACTAAAAAAAGACTGGAAATCTTGACTCATTTATGTATTTTGAAGGAGTTGGTTTGTTATACTGGGGTCAGCTTTCCCCAGGAAATACCTACTTGTGAGTCTACCTTCCACTATCAATGGTCAAGAAAAAGTACAACATTTACTGACATTATTGTCCTTTTACTGCGTTTTTCTGTTTTACTGTAGCTTTTTTAAAGGCTTCAGGCTGCATGAGGGAAAAAGAAAAGCCACTTTTTGATGGGATTGAGTAGTTATAAATAATTTATAGCAGCAATTAATAATATCAGAATGGGAGCAAATGGAATCCTCTTTTTGATATATGGCATATAACTATTTCATAAGGATTAAGTCAAGATTATCCTTTTGCTAAAAAAACATTATGGACAGTAGACACTAACAAAGTGCCAGGGTCTTCCATTCACCTAGCAACATATGTTTTAACTGTCAAAAATGGTGAAGGTTGCTGAATCTAGGATTAAATCTTATTACTTACTTATTGAAAATTAGAATGTTACCCAGCACATTAACATGAGTATGCTTCTATCTATAATGAAACAGGACAGAAACATTCTTCTGAGACCTATTCACATCAGTAATACTTTTTCTTTACACAACTCATCTAGGAGAGGCTTTGATTCCATTTTTAAAATTTGGCAACTCTTTCTTTTTGTGAACCTAATAAGAAGGATAACTTTTACAAAAACATTATGCTAATTAATATATGAAGAAAATGCATGAATACTTATTTCTATTACTTCTTCTTTAATAAGTGGGATTATAAAATTTAGAGCTACTAACTGGTTATTTGTGAATGCTAACCATGGTTTTCATGTAAAAGCCAACTCAACAGTTTTCTTTTCTTCTGAACTTGGAAAAAAATAAATTAAAATTAACTTAAATAAAGGTAGTAAGGTATCAGAAATTTTAAGGATGGGCCTCCCTGGTGGTGCAAGGGGTTAAGTTTCAGCACTATGAAGCTATTAGCAGCCATTGCAGCATGAGTTTGATTCCCGGCCAGGGTGCTGACCCATATGGCACAGCAGATCTCTCCTGTCTTGCCCACTGCTTCCCTCAACTTGCTATTTCAGTAGATCCGCCTGTTCTGCTCCCCACTCTGTCTCTGGTGAATCCTCACCCCCCTCCACCTCTGGCCTACACCCCAGCTCGTGTATGCCTAAATAAATAAATCTTTAAAACAAAATTTAAGTGGACACAAAACACTATATAAGTATGTACACAAAAATTTTAGTTGCATAATCTTGAGAAAAAAAAAAGATAGATTTAGAAGAAAATAGGTAAGCACAGGGGCAAGTAAGAATAAAAATTAGAAAAACTATTTTTTAAAAAGTAAGTAAATTCTATCAAAAGTTATTAGTGAAAGTGACAAAATAAGAACATTAACCAGTTTTTAGTACATAATTTTTCATCCACACAAATTGAGCTAGAGCCTTGGTAACTTTTCATAACTCACAATACAAAGGAGTGTAGAGTTCACCAAAATTTAGTTCCCAGAAGAAAGATGGAAGACTGTGCTCATAATTAAAATTATCATAGTCAGTCAATTCTAAATTAGTCAGTCTTGAATTACAAATACATATATATATATAGATAGATCTATATCTATATAGATATAGATATCTATATATATATACAAATACAAATACATATATACAATACATGCAAATACGAATTTAAATATGAATTACAAATACATATCTATATAGATATTTATATATCTATATAGATGGATATATATAGATATATATAGATATAGCTATATAGATAGATATATCTATGTGTGTGTGTGTGTGTGTGTGTGTGTGTGTGTGTGTATGTATTTGTAATTCAAGACTGACAAATTTAGAATTGTTGACTGGCTATGATAATTTTAATTATGAACACAGTCTTCTATCTTTCTTCTGGGAACTAAATTTTGGTGAACTCTACACTCCTTTGAATTGTGAGTTATTATGAAAAGTTACCAAGGCTCTAGCTCAATTTGTGTGGATGAAAGATTATGTATCTATATATATAGATATCTATATAGATATATATATATGTAATTCCTTTCTTTGATAAAGTTTTTTATCCTGTTTTGGAATATAAATATTAGAGAACAAGACCTCTAGAAATGTCAGTCTTTATTGTACCATAATAATCCCATGTGTAATTTCTCACAATGGTTAGACCAAGCTAACTATTAATTAATGTCTTATAGGTAATTGTATTAATCAAATCTTCAAAGAATCATAAATTTTTAATAGCCATTTGGTTTACTGGAATAATTTAGAATTTTCAATCACACAGGTTTGTTCATTCCAGGTTTATGTTTTTTTCAAGAGGTAAAACTCCAGCATCATTTGGGTACTATTTTTTTAACATCTAACCTCAGGATGCAAGCATATCTTCTCCTGATTCTGGCTGGATGAATTGGTTATTTCAATAAATTCCACCATAAATGCCCTTTCTATTCTCTTTATTGGGATAGCACTGACAAGATAAGGAAAATCTTGATTTCTTAGCATATTCCTTCTACATATGTATTTTAAAATAGTTTCTATCTGTTCTTCTGCCTGAAGTCACATTACCAAAACTTTCCAATTAATATTGACTCTGATTTTTGCCCAGTTTCATAGGGTAGCAAGAAACCAAGCAGAAAAAATATTCTTGTTACACATTCCAACAATAATCAGGTAAGATGCAATGTTTGTTTTGAAACATAGATATGTTTCAGTGAGATGGATATCTTAGGAAACAGTTTAATTATAACTCAAATTTCACATCTGCTTACATTCCATTTTGTGCCAAGAAAGAGAAATGTCTCCCTAGAAGAACATGACACCCTAAACCCAACTGATTCAAGGTGTGCAGGAACACACCCCAAAAAACACACATTTAGGACAACTATTCATTCTTTAGTTCAGTGTGTTTGAGTCACACCTATGCAGACTTGATGTTACAAACTTCCATTCAATTTTGGATAACCCACTATCCTCGTTTACAAAAATCCACAAACTAGTGAAGAAGAATACCCATCACTCATTTAGACTTACAATTATTATAGCTGATTTTATTCTTAATAGAGAGAAATTAATTTTCCCAAATATTCAGAAATTTGAGTCTAGTACAGCTATGAATAATAACCTTTTTAAAAGACAACTGTTACTAAGCAACCCATTTTCACTAGGTTCTAAGAGTTGACTTGAGTCTTATTGTTCAGACACCTGTGACTTTTGGTGACTGAGCCTAAACAGATACAGGGATTGTAAATCATAGAGTAGGTCAAATAACTAAGCTACTCTGGATACAAATAGCATATTAATGATTCTATAAATAGAACTGAATTACTATTATCTATGTTTTCAAAGAGATCTTTTGAAAAATCTAGGTTCTTGGATGATAGCCAGTGACTATGCTTTTGAAACACACACACACACACACACACACACACACACACATGCATGAACACACACATACACACTCACACACACAGCATTTATGGTGGAATTTATTGGAATAATCAAATAACTTATCCAGCCATAATCTGGAGATGATATGCTTGCATCCTGAGGTTAGATGTTAAAAAAGAGTATCAAAATGATGCTGGAGTTTTACTTCTTGAAAAAATCTGGAATAAACAAACCTGTGTGATTGAAAATTCTAAATTATCTCTCATTATCTCTCTCTCTCTCTCTCTCTCTCTCTCTCTGTGTGTGTGTGTGTGTGTGTGTTTATTTATAAACCTATTCTCTTTTACAGTTAGTCTGAATACTTTGTTTCCTTGAAAAGGCAAAGGAAGCTCTCTAGAAGTTAACACTTAAGGTCAAGAAACAAAGGTTATTTATTTAGTCCACACAGCCTTAAACACTCACATCCACCTAGTTTGAACTCTGGTTTTCAGATGATCATATTGATCTAAATAGCACAGGTAAGTAAAAGCAATGCAATTTCTGTCTGCTAGAAAGTTCCAATGTTTCAGTGCATTAAATGGGATAGTTCAAAGCATACCTCTAATATACACCATGATTTTCACTATGCCAATCTCATTTGATCCACACATTTACCAGACAATATAGTCTTCATTTCACATGAATAAACTGAGGTATTAATTTTTTTTTAACTTGCCATTTTAGTATCTGCTCAAACTCTCAGTATACCTCCCTCAGACCTTCTTAACACTTGGACATAAATGGGAAATATACTTGTCATTAACTTACAAATGCTAAAAATCTATTAGCTATCTATCACTTTACAGAATACTCCTAATCAAGCAAAGAGGATGAAGAACCTCCTTTAGACTTAAAGACATAGTGGCTTAGTTATTCAGTAGCATATATAGAACTTGAATATTAATCAAAGGCAGTGAGTTCAGTAATATATTATCCAATCTGATAAATTGTATCACAGTGTTTCAATTTTAATTACATTTCCATTTTTACCTCCTATTATGTGTAGGCATGTAATTAGGCTTAATAAGAAGGTATTTGAAAGATGGCAACAATAAGCATCAAATATTGAATCAATAACTTTACCTTTATTAGCAATTGCGTCAAATTACTTCAGAGAATCTCCTTTAGTATGCTTTAGCATGATTAGGAAACTAATCTCTTTTAGTATACTTTGGTTGCCAAATATTAGCATCTAGATGAAATATTAAAAATTTTATGAATTACTATGCTAACAAAGGGGATTTGAATTAGATTCGGAAACTCAATTTCAAATTCCAGGTACCTTATGATCATGCAACATTTTTCAAGTCACTTTATAAGAGTAAACTTTTTTTTTCTTTACTATAAGAAAAATCCCTGTCTGTTACAGTATTTGAGAGGAGAAAAATAATGTGACAGGCTTTTATTAAGATATGTATAATGCCAAGTATTATTGTTTTTTAAAAATAAACTGTTGGGTATTATTGTAACAGTAAGCATCCATTTCCTTGATGTAAATATAAATATACAGCTAATAACCACCTGTGGAAATTAAAATATAGTAATTTCCTTATGGATTTCAAAAGCCATAATAATTAAAACAGCATGGTACTGGAACAAAAACAGACAGAAAGACCAATGGAACCGAATAGAATACCCAGAATTAAAGCCACATATCTATGAACAACTAATCTTTGACAAAAGAGCAAAGAAAATGCAGTGGAACG
>PVIJ01010330.1:0-60884 GCA_004024925.1 Scalopus aquaticus
CACTTATAACAGGACTATAGGGAGGCCGGGTGGGAGAGAGACACTCAGCGGTGGGGGAGGGGGGAGGGGAGGATAAGGGCACAAAATGGAAGAGAGGAGAATACAGGGGACCATGGAGATGGATCACGGGTGAATTGGTGGTGGGCTGCCCAAGGGGAATACAAAATGTAAAAGACATAAATAACAATAAAAAAAAGAAAAAAAATAAAAAATAAAAAATAAATTTAATTAAAAAAAAATCTTTTTAAAAAAATCAGGCATGCAGTGATGCAGGAATATATGATACCTGATGGGAAGAAAGTAAGTGCATCAAAGAAGGCCAAAATTAGACTGTTGATGTAATTAATAGATGGAGATATTAAAATATTATATAAAATCAAATGATATAAAAGTTTAAATTATATAAATTAAATTATATAAAATCTATATAAAATTAAATTTAAATTATATAAAATTATATAAATATTTAATCCATATATTTAAGAAGATAGAAAAATGCTTAAGTATACGACTTAAAATTCTCTGTTGATAATTCCAATATTCAAAGTCCGTTTACAGTCTGTCCTGTTTGTGTTTTTGTCAACTTTCACTCACAGTAACATTTCTTTTTGTGTTAGGTGAAGTTTTACTGTGATTTCATATTTTAATAGTATAATCTATGGAAGTTCCTAGGATTGATTCCTGCAGCATGTATCAGGATTTGCCAAGTTTAGAATTCAGGAGACGTGGTAGTTTGAGGGGACAACTTTAGATTCTGGAGGAGGTTGACTTGCGGTGGGAGATTCAGACACCCTGATTTGCAGTACATTTGTGCGTAGTGTGGGCCTCTGAATCCAAAGTAGCCCTAGATTTAAAATTTGCTCACTAATAGCCTTTATTTATTTATTTTTATTTATTTATTTTTTTAAGATTTATTTTTTATTTATACATACAAGCTGGGGTACAGGCCAGAGGCGTGGGGCGGCAAGAGGGTTCACCAGAGACAGAGTGGGTAGCAGAACAGGCAGATCAGAACTACACTGCTGAGGGGGGCAGGAGAGGTCTGCCTCGCCATGTGGGATTCTCCCCGGCCGGGTGTCGAACTCGCGTCACCGCTGCTGACAGCTCCACAGCGCAGTGCTTAACCGCTGCACCACCCCGGAGGCCCCACTAATAGCCTTTATATTTTATTCTTGCGTCCTGCTCTTTTGCAGTGCACGGAAGGGCACATTTACTATGTTTTCACAATTATATCTATGTTACATTATATTTAAGGTACATAACACTGGCCAGGAAGAATAAATGTCTTTCTGCTGACTTTGATGACCTTGTAACCCTCACAAATTAAATAATTGTGTGTTGTACTTGTTTCTTATGTGTGTTTATATGTATGTATATGTATATACATATATATTATCTATACACATAATTACTTTATGTATAGAAATAGATATTACATGTATCTGTTAGATACAGAAATACAGGAGACTTTTGAGCAAATGACTTAATGAATACTAGTTTTTTTTCTTTTAACTTAATTAATTTATTTTTGCGTAGAAGAACTGGGGTGTAGGCCAGAGGTGCGGGGGGTTGAAAGGACTCACCAGAGACAGAATGGGGAGCAGCAGGCAAGACAGGAGAGGTCTGCTGCACCATGTGGGTCAGCTCCCTGGCTGGGGATTGAATTCAGGCCAGAGCGGTGAAAGTGCTGAGACTTGTCCCCTTGGCCACTAGGGAGGCCCCTTCATTCTTTTGCTGATGAGAACATAGTAGCAAAAATGACACGAGACCAAGTAAGTGCCTCTGTAATTGTTTTATACTAATCTGATTCTATCTTCAATAACATATGTATGGGCTCAACATATATTTTTAAATATGTTTTTAGGTCATTAATCTTGGAATTTTATGACATCTTGGTGGTCCTAAACCTACTGAGTTTCCAAGAAAGATTCTGAGATCCTAGACCATTTCAGTTGCACTTGACCAATATTTGAAACAGTGGGTTCCTGTCAGCCCTCACCTCCGACACATGCACGTACCCAGCTAGAGTTATGACTGTCATGCTTCTGGCTGTTTCAAGATTTATTTTCTAATTACCTTGACCATATCAGAGGTCATTGTCTATATTTTATTAACATAAATATACATTCAGTTTTATGAAAGTAGCTTTAATTAAAGAGAAAGTCTTGTGTGACCTTGCCAGAAACATGCCCCTCTAGTGATGTCTTTTGCTTTTGTTCATCTTGGTCTGTTTTCATTCAGTTTTCTCCTGAAATGTCTCTAAAGGGAAGAATTGCAATATTCTAAATTCTGTGTTCTAAAAGAAGTGTAGCATATAATCTATTGTCTAAACCAGCACACTCAGGAGAGGAAGGGGGCATTAATCATTGTGCCAGGGCAACAGCTAGTGAGCACTACCGTTCCAGGAAAATTGAGTGTGTGTTCCCTATAAAGGGCAGAAACAGTACACTGTGCTGTGATATACTCTGGTGACCCTGAGGTTTTGGGCTTGCATGTACACATGGGAAGTCACTTGGGAGAGCAGCTGGCTGATGGTACTTTATGCAGACGTGTTCCTAGAGTTAGGATGGGCACTTAGTGAATTAGCCTCCAAGGAACTTACGGGGGATCTTTCCAGTTAACTTAACTCAACATTTGAGGCACACCGATTCTGCCCTTAACATACCCCAGCACTTTGGTTGTGCTGTCCCAGTGAATTTCAAGTCGTGTTAATGAATGACTTTAATGATGGAGCGAATGCCAGATGGCGACCTTGGCAATGACGGCATAAATGGTGCTGCTGTCCCTTCTGTGTTATTCTAGACAGAGCATGGTTATTCACAAAGTTCTATTTGAAAAGCACTTTGAAATCACCACTATTATCTGACTTTTAAAGTCCTTCCCTTAGTGAATTTTTTGATACATGTTTATGTTAAAGAAGGGAAGTCATGTTTAAATTTTCAAGGAACGCTAATTGCTGGCTGTTGCAGTTCTTCAATAGCAACTGCTGAATTCAGTAAATAAGTGTTGGTTTCAAGCCAAAAGGACATGTAGCAAGGGGGGCTTTGAACAGAGAGCTCATGAGTCTGAAAGAAGGTCCCAGTTTCACTAACTGCCAGAGATAACTGACTTCGAGCTCCGTCCTTTGCTCACAGCTATATCTCTCGCCCCTGGAACTGTGGCCAACAATGCAGCAGGCACTCACTCCTTACTGAATGAGTGGATAATGTACTTTACAGTTTGTATCACAATTTTTATAGTGCCTTTTATAGTGCCTTTTAATCTCAAGCATCTGTGCTTAATACCTATTCTTTTTTTTTATTTTATTTTTGCATAATAAGAGCTGGGGTACAGGCCAGAGGTGGGGGGTGAGTGTGTGTGAGAGGCTTCATCAGAGACAGAGTGGGGAGCAGAACAGGCGGACTGACTGAAATCCACTGCTGAGGGGAGCAGTGGGCTAGACAGGAGAGGTCTGCTGCGCCCTATGTGGATCAGCTCCCTGGCTAGGGATCTAACTCAGGCCATACCAGTGATAGTGCTGAGATTTAACCCTTAGGCCACCAGGGAGGCTCCATAATACCTATTCTTGATCTTTCTACTTATAACATATGTAAATAGGTAAATTTACATAAGGTATATTTATGCTAGCATATTTATGACATAATAGTGTGGAGACTTGCAAATCCTTGCTTTCTGGGCCTCCTTGGTGGCACAGGGGTTAAGTCTCAGCACTGTTAAGCTATTCCCAGTCACTGAGGCCTGAGTTTGATCCCCATTCAGGGAGCTGACCCACATGGCGCAGCAGACCTCTCCTGCCTCGACAACTGCTCCCCTCAGGAGTGGATTTTAGTAGATTCACCTGTTCTGCTCCTCACTCTGTCTCTGATGAATCCTTTCACCCTCCGCACCTCTGGCCTAGACTACAGTTCTTGTATGCATAAATAAATAAGATAAATCTTTAAAGAAACTCTGCTTTTCATAATTATTGATTCAGTTGATTAGCAAGTTCTATAAGGCTCTCATTTGAAAGGCTAGCATCACTTGTTTCATTAGAAAGTTTTCCACTTTCCTTTCTAGTTATATATTCACTTCTCCCCTCCACCCAACTTTCATATTTGCCCTTTGCTTTCTCTCCTGCAAGCCAAGAGACAGGACAACATCACCAAATCTCCCTTTGGCTCTGTTTAAAGTTTCAGCCAGACAAAATGGAATAGAAAAGAACACAAGGGACCATGAAGATGGATCACGGGTGAATTGGTGGTGGGCTACCCAAGGGGAATACAAAATGTAAAAGACATAAATAACAATAACAATAAAAATATATATTTATAACAAAAAAATAAAGTTTCAGCCAGGACAGTATTTCTGTTAGTCTTGGTTTCCAAGTACAATCTAAAGTGTTATTTTACTAAAAGTGAGGCACCAGGCTGAGTCTAGTAGTTAAATCTTAGAAAATTATTTTTGTCAGTGCTCAGTAATCTATATGAGAGCTGCTGTCTGTTGCTAGAGAGATAATTTCATGTCAAAATATATATATATATATTTATGCAACTACTTTGCCACTGCTTTAAGTAGTTTTTATATGAGTAAACCAGTAACATGTTTGTGAAATAGAAAACAAGCAGCAGTGCTCCAATTCATTCATGTTTTCATGCCAGCCCATGTAGCATGTAGCATTTGGCATCTCTGTATAGGAGATTCCCATGTTAGCATGCTTTCTTATGGGCATGGTTCAGGGCTTCATCCATTATCATTTATTTGCAAAAGAACAAAAGGGGCATTAGAGAGGGTCATTAGGGCTTCCCTGGTGGCGCGGCAGTTAAGCGCACCATTATGGAGCTGTTGGCAGCGGTGACGCGAGTTCCATGCCTGGCTGGGGAGATTCCCACATGGCACAACAGATCTCTCCTGCCTCGCCCGCTGCTCCCCTCAGCAGTGTATTTCCATCGATTTGCTTGTTCTGCTCCCCGCTCTGTCTCTGGTGAACCCTCTCGCCACCCCATGCCTCTGGCCTGTACCCCAGCTTGTATGCATAAATAAATAAATCTAAAAAAAAAAAGAGAGGGGCATTAGAGGCCAAGATGTCAGAATACAGTGCAGTAACAGAGATTCCCTACAAAAGCAGACTGACTGTGAGTCACAACATACATTGATTTTTTTTTTTTAAAGATTTATTTTTTATTTATACATACAAGCTGGGGTACAAGCCAGAGCCGTGGGACGGCGAGAGGGTTCACCAGAGACAGAGTGGGTAGCAGAACAGGCAGATCAGCGGTACACTGCTGAGGGGAGCAGCGGGCGAGGCAGGAGAGGTCTGCCGCACCATGTGGGATTCTCTCCGGCCGGGCGTCGAACTCGCGTCGCCGCTGCCGACAGCTCCACAGCGCAGCGGTTAACCACTGCGCCACCAGGGAGGCCCAACATACATTGATTTTTAACGATGTTTCTATTGCAGGTCAATTGCTCCGGTTAAAAATGTTTCGAGAGGATCATGGGTCCTGGATGACGATGTTCTTCAGCACAATTCTCTTCCTCTTCATCTTTTCTCACATATACAACACGATTCTACTAATGGATGGGAACATGGGGTAGGTGATCTTTCCCCTTTCTACTGTGGTGAGTGTTCCGTTTGAAACTTGTAAGAATTCATGGAGAGTTTAGTGTGCCGTAACTTAAATCTCCTTCATGAACTTTCCCTCTGAAATATGGATAATTTGTGCGTTTTTCAAATGTAAAGCATTTAGTCTTTTCTCCCCAAGAAGCTTGTAGCCTTTTGCAGTGTTAGATGGTATGCCTTTTCCTTTAGGACTTTTTTGTGGTAGTTTGACAGCAGGCAGTTATTTCTTACAGAGATAGAGTTTGGGAATCAGGAAATCTTGTTTACTTGTTGACGCACCATTTAATAGAGTTGGCTGAGATGCAGGCCTCCAGTTTTGCTATCCCATTGCTTTAAAAGCCTGCTTAAATAAAAGTGTTTGATGCTGGTAACATTTTTTCCCCAAGTCTCTTGATAGTTCCAACAGAGACCTTTGTTATAAAATGGGTCATTTTAAAAGTAGGCCACCTGTATCAAATCCAGGGTTGTAATCTATACTTATCAAATCACCCATCAAATCACTGGGTCATGAAGATGTAATAGCAAGTAGGTCTTTTTTTGTTTTTTTACAGTTTTCTCTAGTTCTTGGTTTATTCTCAGTAAATTTTAAAGTCAGAATATAAGGAGATTGGCTTAGCCTACACTTTTAAGAATTAGATTAGTGACAATAATAAACCACTTTGGACATTTGCTATGCACTGAAATATCTTTTAAATTTTTATGTATATTTTACGTCATTGTTCATTTTTGTACAATGCATGCTTTCTCCTCTCAGGTGTAGTCCCCATAAAATTCCCTCCCCCAAGTCACCCGTGCAACGTCACCACAGCCCCCTGTGCTCCTCCCTCTTGTTTTGATGCCTCTCCCTCCCCTCCCCTGCAGAGTATCTCTGATTTATAGTTACCTGTTAATTTTGTTTTTTTATTTATTGTAATTATTTTTTTCCCTGATCCCTTATGGGGAGGCGTTAATCAGTCCTCCTCCATAAGTGGGAAGCAAGGTGTTTCTCCTTCTCTTTGAAGGGGAAGGTAGGCAAGGGTGTCAGTCCCTTTGCAGAGCAGCTGTTGTGATGCTTATGTGGATTTAGTCACCACTGTTCATTGAAGACAGATGTGCATTAAATAGTATTTAAAATATATACTATATATGCACTGTAAACATGTACTATAAAATATAGTATATAAAATAAAGCATTTGTTCAGAAGTTGAATTTTCATCTGTTTTTTTGGTTTTCTTCTGTGGAGCTAATGAAGTCTGTGCTAGCTGAAAGTGCACAGCCTAAAGAAAGAAACAGGTATAAAGGTAATAAATTAGATGAATTAATAGATAATCCCTGGCACATTTGTACAGTGCTCAATAGTTAATAAAACCCATCTTAATGAGAGTGAATAGTTACTGAGTACTCTGTGCCAGACACGAGTTGTCTAATTAAACCTCATGCTGACTCTGCAAGAGGTATTTGTAGTATCTTCATTTTTCAGATGGAGAAACTGAAGACCAGGGAGATTTCATCATTTGTATAGGAAGACATTATAATTAAATATTTTAAGCAATGACTGAGAAGTAGTTGTACTCCAGTAGTGAATCCCAGTGATACATTCTGCCCTGAAGCTAGCACAGATTTGATTGATGGTTGATTCTGTTGCTCTAACACCACAAAACCTTTCTTTGTATTTTTACCATTCAAGCTGAATCGGAAAATTAAAAGAAGGAGGTACATGCAGAAAACTAGGGAGGAAAGTAGTCTGGGTTTATGCATATCTGTCTTAACTGAAATTGAAAGTGATTGTTATTCTCAGCCTAAATACAGCATTCCATAGTCGTAGATATCTCCTGAGCTCCTTACCGATGTGCCTCATTTTTGTTGGAAACGGGTCTTTTACCGAGAGAACATCTTGAGAGTGCCATAGTCCGAAGCAACGAAGAAATGGTTTAGTTTTACACATAAAAGAAGAAATTACATGGCCAGGTATAAGTGATGTATTACCAAGATTTACGACATACCATTTGAATTTGTGAACACTTTAAGGCAGGAATGTAAACTTGGAGGAAAAGTAATTCTTAGAGCAAGTGTGGCCAATTGTGCTTTTGGAGTTCTCCAGGAGACACCGAGTTCTCTGGGACATTTTTGGTAGGACTGGGAGTGATGGGACCAGAGGGTGTGAAAAGGACAGTGGTCACCCCGTCATGATGACTGGTTTTAGATCAGAGCATTGCTGCTGCTGGGTGAGAATTCAGGATTCTTCACCCTGAGTCTGATTCGCATTGAGGGTTTCAGCGTGTCCTGGCTTGTGGGTCTCTCTGGGAATGTTGTCTAGAGCCATTCTGAAAAGGTTTCAGACAGCCTTGCCTGTATTCATGTATTTAGAGCTTTGCTAACCAGAAGCTTTCAGGCCTCAAATGAGTGGATTTAGGGTTTCAGCGAAGAAGGGAGTTTCCCTGGAATAATTAGCCTTTGCCCCCTCCAATTTTAGTATTGGGTATAAATTCAGGTGAAGCCTCAGCCCCTTGTTCCTACTTACAAAGAGCAAAACCCCTAAGTTCATGTGATCGGAACCTCGAGGGTTTTAGCCAGTCTTCATTTGAAAAGTGTACGGTCAGGTGGCCTGCTCCCAGTTTTCTGTTACAGCGAGGTCTCTGGAGTGAGCTCCAGCTCCTGTGGCTCAGCTGTCCCTGGGGAGGTAAGCCGAGAGGCAGTATGGGGGAGCAGGACGGAGGTAGGTTAGCTGGGAGGACTGAAAAGAGCCAAGGCTCAGACAAGTCATGATTCTGCTTCTCTTTTTACCCTCCTCTCAACCTCAGGCCACTAAAATGTTACTCACGATAACTTCTTTTCCCCTTTAAGTTTCCAAGATGAAACCAAACTCATCTTTTTTCCTCCAATGTGACTAATCTATTTTGAAATTTTGTTTTTACTGAGGTAGCACTGGTTGCAACACTGTATATGACTGGCAGAGCAGCTTCACACTCCCCCAGGCATGTGACCCCACCACACCCTCCTGCAAACACACACAGCCGTTTACACTGTCACTGGGCCCCCTACCCCTGGGTCCCCCCTCCCAAAGCCTCAGTTCTGCAGTCAGATTTCTAGGGTGGGTTTTGGTTCAATTTTGTCTGTTCCTTTGTTTTGTTTCTCTGGATTCCACATACAAGTGAAGCCACCTGGCGTGTGTCTTTCTCCCTCTGACTTATTTCACTGAGCCTGCTTTGTGTTTTCGAGCTCTCACCCAGGGAAGCTTCTTCCTGCGAGCGTGGAGAATGCATGATGAAGCTGGTAGCGCGACCTTTTTAAGAGTCAGAGATGACAGGTGAGAGTCCTGCTGCTGAGAAGCATCTCACCACAGGCAGTGTGACATCTGGACATGTCATCAACATCTTCCTTTTTACAAGGAGGGCGGCTCAGCAACCTGAACTCTCCTCTACAACGCCCTGGGAAATGTTGGAAAATACAGTGCAGTCTGATAGACTCTATTGATTAATTAATTAGCTAATTCATTCATCCATTTTCTAATAATTCTTTTTTCCAAATTCAAACCTGAGCTTACCCAAAGGTATGGGAAAAAATCCCAGGTGTCAAATGAAGAAGAACTTGGAAGTCAGAGCAGTGAGCCTATGGAGTGGTTCTCAGAGGCTGTGACTTGGGGATTTGGGTTTTAACTCTCGTGTTAGGACCAGAACCTGAGGTGGAAGCCCCACGGTAGGGGGCTGCAGAGCCCTGCGGGGAAGGGGGACATGACCTGGCACAGGTGGCACCAAGGAAGTGGGCTTGATGCGGACTGGGCTCTGGTGGGAACTCATCACCACAAGTGTGGTTTCATGGTTCTAACACACAGTTTCCTTTGGAGTTTAGAACCCTGAAACATTCCATGTCCTCCTTCAGGATTCAGGTGCCAACTCTCTGGCACTAACTTCCAAAACTTCCACTAACTTCCAGAATTCCTCTGACTCATTATGTAGAGCAATTCAGTTCTCTTTTGTCTCAGTTTTTATCTTCTTGGATTTATCTGGGACTTATTTCATAACCCAAATCAGAAGAACTTTCCAATCAGTAGAACTGGGGCTCTGAGTTAAACGTCCTGCTTCTCAGAACCTGGCGACCTGCTCTACAGCGTTTTGGTTTTGTGTTGCTTTAAAACAGTAGTTGTTCTTTTTCCTTTCATTCAACTAGTTTTTAATTTACTATATCTTGGCAGAGAAAAAGGGAAATGTTTCAAGAGAAAGGGGCAAAGCAATCAACTAAGTTAAGAGGAGGGCTCTGTAGTGACCACACTTGAACAATATGCTGTATCCTTTACCTACAGGGCGGAAGCCTAAAGAAAACAGGAAGTGAATAGGGGAGTGCCTAGAGCCATGTTCTCCTATGGTTGTAAGATTGGATTAAAAAAGATTCATATGAACCTCCCCCTGCTTTTAGAATATCTCCTTTGTGTTCAGCTAGCTATCTTAATGCCAGTCTAATTAGGAAGTCTCTATTTGGTGAAAGGAAGAGAGGTGAACTCAGCAGCGGAACTGAGATCCTTACTGGCCCTAAGGAAGGGATTTTAGTGTTTGGACCCTTCCAGCCCTTCCTGATGTTGCCTATCTGAAGACCTCCCGGTTATGGAATTTCATAGTATGCGTTGTGTAAAGTCCTTCAATCTGGGAAAGACTTCCTGTCTGTGCAAATATTCTGATTGCTTAAAGGATGACACAGGTGGAATACGAAGGAATGAATGGAAGGAGAGCTCAGCATGCACACCTTAGGTGACGTTCGGAAGTGTTTCTGAAAAGCGCCACTTGGTGGCAGCAAAAGCATGTGTTCAGCGCTGATTTTCACTGTTGGAAGGCAGATTTTTTTCACTTAGAAGATAATCTCCCTCCCCCTGAACTTCTGAAACTTGGTGTTGAATTATTTGCCTTACTAGTTGTTAATGGATTTAGGAGAAGAAATCCACACAGTAAGGTATGTAATAAGTACTTCTCATATTACAGTGTGCTTATATCCGTTTTATGTGGGGAAACAGGTTTCAATAATTGCATATGTAAACACACATAAATGCACTAATATAAATTTCTGTTTATATCCCAGTATTCCAAAGATATTAAAATTATTCCTGTATTCGAAAGATAAGTATTATGTTTTGCAAGGAGGAAATTAGACCTTGACACACAGATAAAAATCCTACTGCTTACTGGAATCAATTTCCAAGGAGTCCCTGCTTTTTAGGGCAGTATGTGAGAGGAGCAATGTTAATCATCTGTGCTAATCATCAAGCACGGTTTTGTTTTTTTCCTGATGCACAGACTTTTCAGAGTTTAAAACATGTTAACCGATAGATCAATATGAGAAATAAGACAGTGATTCAAGGCAATTTTGAACATGAGTATTAGTATTAAAGTACAAGACCTGAAAAAAATGGAGGTCAGAATTAGGCAGCTGGCATAATGAAAATGAAACAGACTTTGTTTCTCCTCCAAGTTTTAGCAAGAAATTATATGGGACGTTTGCTGAATGTGTGAGATGAGTGCCCTTAGGAAGTGGAGTCGAGGGCTGGTGGGTAGGGAGAGGCACAGGGGGCAGCATATGAAGTGGGCCCTCTCCTCCCATGCCCAAGTCTGTGTGCTGGGAGCAGCGAGAGCGCGCATGCATGGATAGAAGAGTAGACAGCTGAAGCCGGCATAACTCCGTCTGTGAGCTTCAGGAAGCTGTTCAAGATCTAACGCTGTGTATTGTCCAGCTGACCATTGAACTGAGCTGTCCCGAGGCGAGGGGTGGGGAGGAGGGCTGAGAACAGGAGGGGTGCGAGCACAGGGGACGCCGTGGAGGACTCGGGGTGCGCTGGCGGATGTGCCGTGGAGACAACATGGAAAGGGGGAGATCCTGTATTTCCAAAACACCAGCAAGGGTGCAAACAGTGGCGCTTCAATTAAAATAAATAAATAGAGAACAGACAAATGCCATGTGTTCAAATGCCCTAGGCCTTAGCATATCAAATTCTCATCGCCGTTTTTAATGGGGATGACGCTTACAGTATCGGTGTGTCCATCCGCAGTGCCAGAAGAGGGCTGTTTGAGGGCTGCGCTTCTGTTGCCGGAGAGGCAGGTTTCAGCACATTGTTTTCCCCAGAGTTGAGTTACCCTTTAGTAGAAAAAAATCCAGGATGAAATTTCACTCCAGGCAGTACTTTCTTCTTTACTAAGTTCACTATTGCTTTCTGATCCCTTATTCAAACTTTCTCCCTTCTCCCGTCATCATTGATCCAGGCGCTGGGGCGTATGCTTTGACTGTTAAGAGCTATAATTTCACTAGTTATTGCTCAAGTATGACCTGCTGCCGTTGTTTATAGTGGTAGCTTTGTTCAGGAAGGATGTCTGTTGTTGCATTTTTATTTTTTAAAACAATCTGCATTTTAAAAATATTAAAAATATTTACTTATTTATGCATACAAAAGCTGGGTCTAGGCCACAGGTTGTGGGGGGTGAGAGAATTCACCAGAGACAGAGTGGGGAGCAGAACAGGCAGATTGACTGAAATCCACTGCTGAGGGGAGCAGCAGGCGAGACAGGAGGTCTGCAGTGTCATATGGGTCAGCTCCCTGGCTGGGGATTGAACTCAGGCCTTCAAGGCAGTAGTGCTGAGACTAACCCCTAGGCCACTAGGGAGGCCCTGATTATTTTTCAATGGTGTGAAGTTTGTTTTAAGAAATGGCAATGAAAAATTTTAATAATCTTTGATAATGGTAAACCACACCTTTTTTACAAGGTCTAAACTGACAAACTTAACGAAGTACAAAGTGATCAATTTAAATGATAGTAAATGATGAAAAAGATGCTGTTCTTTTCAAAGGTGTGTCATAAAACACTGCATTTGGGAATAAAGGAAAGAGAAGCCTGGGGCAGGGTTCAGGAGTAGGGCTGGGGAGAAAACGTGATGGAGCAAGTGTTTATGGAATTCTGCAAGAGCTGGAGCCAGTAGCTGAAAAGCTGGATTGCTGCTAATACAAGGCTGAATGCAAATTCGGCTGGAGTGGTGCTCTAAATAATTTGTTGGCTTCACTCTTAATTAGGCTAAACATTAACTTGCTTGTATGATTAATTTACAATAATAGCACAATTAATTACCGAGGCTGGGCGGAGAGGCAGAGCTGATTGCTGGGAAGGGGCTAGTGAGAAGAAAAGCTGGAAATGAATGGTTGAGTCTGGACAAGAGTTGACACAGGGAGGTACCAGTGAGAGGAAGGGGAGAGGGGGGAGGAGGGCAAGCAAGAAATGGGGGGAGGGGAGACAGAGTCTTGCTTAAGGTAGTACCACAATGGGGTGCCAGTGTGCTTCTTTTAATATTATTATTTTTGCTTTATTTGTTTCCTTTTTTTTTGATAGTACAAAGGTAAAATAGTGCAACATATTCAAATTATAACAAGTTTTCAGCTAGTGTTGTCTGAATTGATCACATTTTAAAACGTTAATGGAAAACGTAATATTGCTTCTTTATTATTATGCCTTGGGAGCGGGTTGTTGCCTATCTCTAATTACATTAATTTGACATATTTAAGAGCTATTCTGTGATCACTGTTCATAGTTGCTTATTTTAGCTCTCTCATTTCCTAGTTTATCAGCAGAGAGAAAATTCTATCCAGGAATCAGAATACCTGAATTTTAGCCACATTTTATTCATTTCTCCGTTTATTTATTGTTATATTGAGTGTATTTATTATTGAGGTAACATTTGTTTTATGTCTTTGTGTTTTAGAAGCAGAGACTCTACCCCTTCAGGCATTGTTACTTTACCATCCACACCGCCCAAACACCTGTGGTCCATCTCCCTAGTTCACCATGTTCCCCTCACCCCCGTTGCTCTTGTCCATCCCCCCCCACCCCGAAAGCCTCAGTTGTATAGTCAAATCTCTAGTTTGTTGTTAGCTTAGTTTTATCTGATCCTGTTTGGTTTCTCTATATTATACATATAAGTGACACCATCTGGTATTTGTCTTTCTCCTGGTTTATCTTGCTTGGTATCACCCCCTCTAGTTCCACCCATGTTATTGCAAATGGCAAGAGTCTTTTTGATGGCTGAGTAGTATTCCATTATGTGTATCGACCACCTCTTCCCTATCCACTCATCCATGTTTGGACACTTAAGTTGTTTCCATAACTTAGCTATTATAAATAGTGCTGCAGTGAACATAGGAGGGAATGTTAGCCCTATTTTAGCTACTTACTGGCAACAATAACTTAGACAAATTAGACTAATTCCCTTTTTCTTGAAAAGGATTGTTATTATTATTACTAACTAGTAATAATAACATCATTATCTTCATCAACTTGGGGAAAATACCAGTTTCTAAAGTGGAGAAGCAACTAACCTTAAGCCTGCCAGAAATCTTGGTTTCCTTCATTTTTGCCTCTATGGAAGACAATGTGGTGTAGTAGAAACAGTTTGGACTTTTGTCCTGACATACTTTAATGATGAAACCCTGGTAAACTTGACCTTTTAACCCTCATTTTCTCAAGTGTAAAATGGGGATATTAGCACCTACTTTTGGATTGTTGTGATAATAAAGGAAGCAAAGTATGTAAAGTAATTGGTATGGTTCAGATGAGATAATGAACCCCAATAAAATTAGTTGTTATTATAAGGCGAGAAAATATATATCTTAGGGCCCTCCCTGGTGGCTCAGGGATTAAGTCTCAGCACTGTCGAGCTGTCGCCAGCCACTGTGATCTGAGTTTGATCCCTGGCCAGGGAGCTAACCCACATGGCGCAGCAGACCTCTCCTGTCTGGCCTGCTGCTCCCCTGAGCAGTGGATTTCAGTCAGTCTGCCTGTACTGCTCCCCGCTTTGTCTCCAAATCCTCTCAACCCCCTCCATCTTCTGACCTACACCCCGATTCTTGTGTGCATAAATAAATAAAAATAAATCTTTAAAATATATATGTGTATATATCTTAGTTTCTCAAGTACTTTAACTCATAGTAAATAGTTGTTAATGATAGCAATAATTATTTTAGTCAAGACAATGAAATTATGTCATGGCACCAAGCTTTTATTATACAGTTATAATAATTATTATCATTTTCATGTAAAATGCTCAATGAATACCTGGCACCAGTAGGCCTTCAGTAATTTTCTATGCCATAAAAAATATATAATCTTAAATGTATATACTTATTTGAGTGAAATTAGTATGTGGAATACAAGGAAGTGGACTTGGATACATTGATGAATGTCTGTCAACTGTTCCTTATTTTATTTTCATCAATGGAAAGTAAAAACAGAAATCCAATATAATGTTTCCTTAGAGTTCAGAAATGAAAATCAAAGATATATTAAGTTACTAAATGATGAAATGCTAATTTTGAACTTTATGAAGTGGGGAAAAATTTGGTGGAATTATGGGTGGTACCATGGGAATTAGTGATGTACTGGTCTGTGTGTGTATGTGTTGTATGTGTCCTTGTCTAGAGGCTGTGAGACAGTGAATATCTTTATGTTTCATTTCAATCCCTTTTTCTGGTGTTGAACATGCAGGAAATAGTTACTTCTCAAACATGGATAATTGATATATATGATAGCCTGAGGCTCAAGTTTTACCAAGATTTATATAGTTTAATAAATTAATAATAGATGGCCCAGCGTCAGCCAAGAAGGTGACATTTCCGTGGCAGAGTCTCCCACTTACAATCTATTTACTCATTGTTATTCTCGAGGGATTGATGAAAAACAGTAAACAGAGTTCTATGAACAAAATATTTCCTCATTCAAATATTTCCCTGTTGATTGACATCAGTTGCAGCACAATTAAAGATATGATTCTGCTACTTAGTTAGGAATGCCTCTGACCTCTCTTTTTTTGCAGCAGGTCAAGAGGATAGTGCCTTTTTCATGGTGGAGATCAGTGAGTCTGCCTGTGTGTTCCCGGGGAGAGAGTCACCTAATAGCTGGTTAACTTCTCTCTATTTCAGTTTCCCTCTAGGCTATCAGCATCCTGACGCTGCATTTTTTTCTAGAGCAACAAATGTGCATAATATATTTGACTAAGTTAGTGTCAAAAGAAGTGGAAGAGCATAGAAATAATTGCAATATTGAAATTCCTTAGCAGTGGGGTTCTCAAAGACAGATCCTGAAACAAAACATGAAGAAAGGAGTATTAGATTTTGACTTATGTTTTATAGCCTACATAGTTTAATTCTTACTCCCTAAAATACATATTTTAAAAGATTAGGAGCGTGCTTCCTAGGGATGTTATAAAGCATAAACTCTTCCGCATACTGTGAAATAACAGGAAATAGCACCTTATGAGGCTTTTTTTTTCCCTTTTGCATAGAAGAACTGGGGTGTAGGGCAGAGGTATGGGGGGTGAGAGGACTCACCAGAGACAGAGTGAGGAGCAGAACAGGCAGATCTCCTGAAATCCACTTCTGAGGGCAGCAGCAGGTGAGACAGGAGAGTTCTGTTGCACCTATGTGGGTCAGCTCCCTGGCCGGGGCCCCGTGTGATGCATCTTAATTGAGCACTAGATATAGAACAGATTGATAAGTGAGCAGGACATCATAGATCTTTAATGAACAAAGATGTGATATTTCTCTTGCATCATGTGAAGTTAATAGAGGGCTCAGCACAATGGAGAAAGCTAAGCTGGATACTTTCAACAGCTTGTGCAGTTTCAGCATCTGAAAAGGGCCATCAATTATCCTATCCCTAATCCTCTAAAGGTGAATTCATCTTAGGGTAAGTTTATGCAGTTTCAGTGAGCAAAACTCACAAAGCTAGATTTGGATACCCATCTGGTGACGTGCTTCCAGAGAATTCACTCATTACCTAGACCCTTTTGGGTGATGAGAAGGGTCTTAAATAAAATTCACAGTTGCCGTTTCTTCAGAACAAGTTCCCAGACTCTGTCAACAAGCTCTTGACAGAGTGAGCTCTCTGAGCTCAGCTTTCGTGCTTGAATAAACAATTTGGGTTCCCCTCTGGGCACCAATCACCAGTTATGAAGACTGAGCCTCCTCAGATTAAGTATGCAGAGCTGGTTCTGGAAGCAGCTCACAGACATTTTGTCAGAACCACACTGAGTAGTGATGGGTGAAGGAGACACAGTAAGAATCTAGGGCTAGGATTTCCACGATGAGGTGGACACCAGGAGAGGACTTGTGTAGTGCAGGCCAAACTCATAAATTACTTACGAACTGACAGCTAGATAGAACTAAAGAATGGACTGAACACCATGAGTGGGCGCTGTAATGACGACCTCTTCCCCAGCCTCCCAAATTTTGTGTATAACATGGCGGGGGGGGGGGGGTTGTGGATTTTGGGTAGCCAGACACTGAATTGTCGGTGTCTCAGAATTGCCGTATTAAATGAGATACTCCAATAATAAGCTGTTAAATCTGTCATTAGGGCTGTATCCCTAAAATTGACTCTCAGAGTAGCCCCCCCCAAAAAAAAACCTCTAGTGACCTCCCACTAGATTGGAATAAAATAAAAACACACTGTGACACAGTTGGGCAATCTTCTCTGTCCCACCACCTCTCCTTACGCTAGGCTGGCCCCCGCCCAAACTCCAGCCACTGCAGCCTCTGACAAGCCCCCGGGCTCTTCCCCACACTCAAAGGCACATTCTCACGTGGTTTTTCACCACATACTAAGTCTTAGGTGAGCTATCAACACTGGAAACACAGCCATGGATGTGAGTATTTTTCAATAACAAAAACAATCCAAGAGAGTCAGTCATTTAAGACAACAAAGGTTATTTTTCACTGGCCTTCCATTTCATTTGTGCATCAGTGGGAGTCCTTCTCTTCAAGTCGTTCTTCCTCTGGGATCAAGATGGGAGCAGCGACGACGGCGTGGAAGGACACCATCGCTCTGGGGAGACTCAGAGCAGTGACCTAACATCTGCCAGAAGCCACAACATCGCTTCTGCTTAGGGCTCTTGACTGGAACGATCACCTGGCCCCATCCAAGCACAAGGTAGATGAGGAGTATGATCACATCAAACACCCGAAGAGAGAACCAGGAACATTTCTGGAACATTATGACTGAACCACACATTGACACCCCGGGCTCTGCTGGGGAGTGGTTATCTACTCTCTGGTCCCTGCTTCTCTGACACACCGCCTTCAGCATCCTCCTCTGCCTTCCAACACACAGAGCTTTTGAGGAGATAGAGACTGATTTTAAAAAAATTGCTGTGCCGGGCCTCCCTGGTGGCGCAGTGGTTGAGCGCTGGGCTGTGGAGCTGTTGGCGGTGCGCGATGCGAGTTCGACACCCAGCCAGGGAGAATAAATACCACATGGTGCGGCAGACCTCTTCTGCCTCGCCCGCTGCTCCCCTCAGCAGTGTATTTCTGATCTGCCTGTTCTGCTCCCCGCTCTGTCTCTGGTGAACCCTCTCACCGCCCCACGCCTCTGGCCTGTACCCCAGCTTGTATGTATAAATAAATAAATCTTTAAAAAAAAATCGCTGTGCCTAAGATTCGACATCAAAGACAAAGATAAAATTCACATCAAAATCTAACTCTAATCATGTGTGGCAGCAATGCCAGATGGCCAGTCAGGGTGTTAGGTGTGCAGTCATTGAGCGGAGGAGAAATTTTGTTGGTAGCAGGAAGGAAAGACATCAAGAATCACAAGACGCCTGACTGTGGGTGGTTCGTGTGTTCTGGCTCAGCTCCTGTCTGCAGCTGTGCATTCTGAGTTGGTGACGGCACTTCTCATGCCCTCAATATTGTGAACACTTTGATATCATCCAGGGCTAGTAGAAATAAATGAGTTAAGTCAGTGATTTTAGGAGAAAAGACCAGGTCAGAGGGACCGTATGAAGACACTTATAAATTGTATAATCAATGAGAGGAATTACAAAATGTTTTACATTTTCATCTTTTTAACTGCATTTGAAAAAATTTGCATAGAAGAACTGGGTGTAGGCCAGAGGTGCAGGGGGCTGGGAGGACTCACCAACGACAGAGTGGGGAGCAGAACAGGTGGATCTACTGAAATCCCCTGCTGAGGGGAGCAATGGGTGGAACAGAAGAGATCTGCTGCGCCCTGTGATCAGCTCCTTGGCCGGGAATCGAACTCGGGCTCTAGCAGTGACAGCACTGAGATTTCACGCTCAGGCCACCAGGGAGGCCCCTACATTCTCATGTTTACAAAATTGAGATGAGTAAAGAACACAGTTAAGAGAATCCAACGTAGGCAGAGCCAGTGTGCTACCCCCGGTTGCCCTGGGGACAGGCCTCCTCCCCATGGCAGCAATGACACAGTGTGAGTGAAGTAATGATTCCAGGTAGTGAAATGTGCTCAAGTCAGCTGCTGCTTCCAGGAAAGTCAGGGGAGGAGTTTGCTAAGAAGGAGGCAAAGAATGAGTCATGAGTGGGGAAGAATTTTCTTTAAAAAAAAAAAAAAAAAGAACAGTTGAACCCAAGCTTGAACGTTTCTGGGCACAGCACACAGCAAGCAATGTTTCTTCCTGACTTCGGTGGAAGAATAGGTCAGAATAGGTAGTAAATCACATGGCTGTGTAGCTAGCTACATTTGTCTCTTCCAGAATATCCCAGAAAAAGCCCTGGCCGGGAAACTGACTTGTGGAAACTTGGGGCTGTCTGCTGTGTGGTCTGCTCCACCTGCTCTTACATTCACCCCAGAAGTTCTTGTTTCCCCAGACAGGGCAAGAGGAAGTCCGAGCAGGTTTTCCCATGCCTTTCTGTGAATTGAGTTTGCTTTGTATTTTAGTGTTCTCCTCAGATGTGTCTTACTGTTGCCAAATACAGCTCCTCCAACTCTGCTCAGCCTATGTGTGTGCCCCGTCGCTTGGAGAACTGAGATGGGAAGCGTCAGCAGCGGGGACTTACCCTTTCAAGAAGCTCTTCCTCTCTCTGAACCTTCCCAATTAGGAAAAGAAGAGGCTAAGAGGGGCTCCATCTGTTCTACTTTCTACTTACTACAGCTCCCTAAACAAACCCCAGTAAAAATAAGGAAACAGGTGGGGAAGAAAAGATTCCACTCAACATCACCTAAAAATAGCATGGATTTCTAACTCATTACCCAAACCAGGACACTTTTGAAAATGAAATGAGCGCTTAAGTTAACAAGAGCAAAAGAGAAAATGCGTGAACTCTAATGTCCCAGGCTAATTGAAACCTGCTTTCCTGCCAGTAGCAGTGGGAGGAAAGCTTGTGTTTGTAACACCTGAGTGTCCCTGAAGAGTCATAACTAATTTGTGGCCAAGTTCAGTTTCTAGTAGGTGCCAATAGGCTATTTTAAGATACAAAGGTCTCATTGTTCTTTTCCAGGGATAACTTTGTGTGAGGTTAAAATGTAGCAAGAATGAGTTATTAGCAAAAAATAAAGTCATAGCTTTTGGTAGTGAGGCCTCAGGAAGGGCCCCCATGACTGAGTGATTCTCTTCAAGTCTGTCCATAGGCTCTTTATTTATGGTTCTCAGGGCTGTCCGCATCGTAGATTTGGCACCCAGTGGGATTTCAGTTTCCAAGGAGCACGTCTTTCATCTTGGACTTTTTCAACAATACTTTTGTCAAATTTCTTCTGCAAGTTGATGGTTTCACATTGTACTTGATCAAGGAAAAAGTAATCAGCAGGTAACATCTTAACTTTTTCCCAGCTCTATAATTCTGTGATTTGTTGTATAAAACCACCCTTTTCAGCATTTAGTACAAAAAAAAGAAATACTCAGTTTGAAAAGTCCACTGAAAGGAAGTTATGTCCAGGCCACATTATTTTGACCAAAGGGGCAGCCAAACCTCTTAGCCAGGTCATTCTGTTTGTCTCTAGCGCAGTGACAATTATTAGTCCTAAGATTATAGGCACCATGTGCCACTTGAAGAATAACGCTGTAATGCTCTTATGGTTAGGAATGAGAAAGCACCTGTATTTAAAACTGTTTCCAGACTTGGCAGTTTTTACTGCAGGATGTGCACAGGCAAATCGTTCTCCCTAAAATTTTTTCGCACTTCCTCGTGAGCTCTGTGTGACGTGCTG
Organism: Scalopus aquaticus; assembly: GCA_004024925.1. Classification (NCBI taxonomy): domain Eukaryota; kingdom Metazoa; phylum Chordata; class Mammalia; order Eulipotyphla; family Talpidae; genus Scalopus; species Scalopus aquaticus. Next base: position 20,555 of record PVIJ01010330.1, read on the forward strand.
ACTTATCCTTTCCATAGGAAATGAGTTGAATTTTACTTCAGTAAGACTGATAGTGCAAGCGGAACTGTAAAAAGATATGATAAAACTCTTGCAGCCAGTCACGTCAACCTCCCAATCAAAGAAAGCATAACAGAGCCATAGGAGTATCCTTCAATTCTGCAGAATAAAGCAGAAAATTGGCTTTGTACTTCCTCTGTCCTGTCTTCTGGCAATTTTCTGGTCACACTCTCACCCACTAAGAGACTGTTGTACCTGTCTCAGTCTTACAGTCACCTGGGGTGGCGCCCCCAAACCATGTAGTCACTGATGACCGTTCAGTGGGCATTTTTCAGTTTGCTTAATTTAACCCCTCTCTTTCCCTCTGGCACTTGGCACTATCCCCCTTCCCTCATCGTGTAATGCTCCATTTCCTTGGTTTCTGTTTCCATGCATACTCCTCCCTTCTTCATTCTCTCCATTCTCACCTCTTACAGTGTTTTAGTTTTCTTTCAGCTGTCATCACTCAGGGTTCTAATCTGATTTTCTTACTCTCTCCCACCTCCTTGTATGAGCTGTTCCTTCCTGACATAGTGACTGTTTTATGCACCTGCTGTTTTTTCCTTCTTCCTTTGCTTTTTTTTGAAAACTTTTTTTAAAATTTATTTTTGTGTAGAAGAACTGGTGTGTAGACCAGAGGTATGGGAGGGTGAGAGGATTCACCAGAGACAGAGTAAGGAGCAGAACAGGCAGATATACTGAAATACACTGCTGAGGGGAGCAGTGGGCGAGACAGGAGAGGTCTTAAGGGTCAGCTCGCTGGCTGGGGATCGAACTCAGGCTGTAGAGGTGTTAACTCTGAGATTCAGCCCCTAGGCCACCAGGGAGGCCCTGGAATACAACTTTTGTGATAAACAAACATGTCGGGGCAGTGCTGTACTTTTCTCTGTATATTTTTTGCTCTTCTTAAAAAAGTAGAAGTTGGGGGTGGGACTGTAAACCCTGAAATGATTACTCTAATCGGACTAATTAACATCTCCATCACCTCACATGGTTGTCTTTGTGGGTGATGAGAACATTTAAGGTCTGCTCTCAGCAACTTCCAGGTGTGCAGTACAACCCTGCTATCTAAAGGCATGAGCTGGCCTGCCCCGAGTTGCTGCTTGTCCGTGTTGTTACTCATCTTTCCTGTGACCTAGTTTTTAGCCTGATTTTTCTTTAAATTATCATCATAAAATTTCTAACTGGGCTCTGACTTTGGTTGCATTGTTCCTTTCACTAGTCTCTCATTCCATTTTTATTTTTTTTAATCATCTCAACAGATAACATCGGAAGACACATTGCATCTGCTAGGTGAAAAATGAAGTTAGGTCTATGTGTCCTTGACTATACGAACTTTTAATTGCTTCAGGGTCAAATTCTGTTTCAGATCTTGCCTCTTGCCTTAGGCATTGGTATTATTGATAATGGTTATCAGGACCATGTTTGTCAGGTACAGTTATCTGACTCATGTACCATTTCATTTAATGCTCATGAAAATTCTAACAGGAGATGCCGCTAACAGAGGCAGTGGCTTGTGGATAGTTGAGCGGATAGTTGAGCAGCTGCTGTAACAGGCAGAGTCAGAATTTAAACATGGGCTCTCAGTTTCCAGAGAACCGGCAATTTTAGGCACATTGAGTTTTCCCAGCTATAAAATAAAAGTGACAAAACCTCCTTTGTAGGATTCATTCGGTGATTAAAACATTTAATGTCTGGAGAGTGCATCTTTTCCACTCAAAAATCAACCTTTCTACATTAAACCTCAGCTGACAAATGACTCTGTAATTTCCATTAAACAAGGATGACTTTTGCTAGAAACCCAATGACATTGTGATAGAGATTCATTATTAGATAATTTAAAAAAAAAGGGGCATGTTGTGGTTGTAGGATAACCTGAGAAACACATGGGAAAAGACCCCTAGCTCAGAGGTCCTTGACAGTCTCTGGTGCTGTCCCTGGGCTCTGGGTCTGCCCCCATCCATCCACCTGCCAGTAGTTTGGATGATGGTAAAGAAACTGAAGGAAGGAAGCAGTTCAAGGCATCAACATTTCGAAGAATCACCACAGATTTGAGTTTGGAGGTTGAAAGGAACAAGTAAAATTAGAGGCAAGTTTAAATCCTACACTTGTGTTAAAAAACCTACCAGAAAAATATAGGTTGCATTCTTTTTTTTTTTTTTTTTTTTTTGGCGTAGAAGAACTGGGGTGTAGGCCAGAGGTGTGGGGGTGAGAAGATTCACCAGAGGCAGAGCGGGGAGCAGAACAGGCAGATCTACTGAAATATACTGCTGAGGGGAGCAGTGGGTGGGGCAGGAGAGGTCTGCTGTGCCCTGTGGGTCAGCTCCCTGTCCGGGGATCGAACTCAGGCTGCAGTGGTGATAGTGCTGAGACTTAACCTCTAGGCCACCAGGGAGGCCATCCATTAGGTTGTATTATTTTTTTTTTTTAAAGATTTATTTATTTATGCATACAAATTGGGATGTGGGATGGTGAGAGGGTTCACCAGAGACAGAGTGGGGAGCAGAACAGGCAGAACAACCGAAATTTACTGTTGAGGGGAGCAGCGGGCGAGGCAGGAGAGTTCTGCTGCGTCATGTGGAAATCTCGGCCAGGCATTGAACTTGCGCCGCAGCTGCCGACAGCTCCACAGCGCTGTGTTTAACCCGTTGCACCACAAGGGACGCCAGGTTGTATTCTTAATAGACTTTTTTTTTTTTTAATTAAAGCTCTAAAAATTTCAGCTCAGTGGGAATTATGGGTGTGGTATTACCATAAAAGGCAGCGTCATTGCTGCAAATGAGGAAACGAAAAACAGTGCTGTGCAGTATCAGACCACGTCTAGAACATTCGGTCAGATCTTAGTCCATCTGCTGAAAGGTTCATTGAGCATCTGCTTGGTTTGAAGCCCAGGCCACACTTCTAGAGGGTGTCCTGACTGTTTTATTTGAGGAATTGTTAAATCTGGGTTTTTAGCCCGGGGAGTGTTATTCCTGTCTTCAAATACTTGCAGAGCTGTCATGTACAATTGGGAGTAGACTTATCTGTATAGTGCCAGAGGGCAGGAAGAGAAAAGATGAATGGATCACAGTTTTAGAGAATCAGTCTGGGCTTAATACAAACAAGAACATGTTAACTATGAAAGCGCTCTGAAGCTAAACGGCTCTTTGGTTGGTAAAGCAGTGAGTTGAGCGCCCATACAAGTGCTCAAACAGCTACTACATAAACCGCCTCCCTGTATCCAGGGAGGATATAGAAAATCTTCTACTTTTTCTTAAATATGATGACCTTTTTCCACACGTTGACTGGGCTGGTGCCCTCTGTCATAGGGACAGGAGAAGATGTGCCCAAGCAAGATTTTAATTGCTTCAATACAAAAAAAGAAAAAGTCCCACACTTGTTTTCTAGCCATTTCCCTTCTAATTAACACATTGAAAATGATACCTTTTCATTTAGGTTATGAACAAATCTTCGTGTATTGTGATTATTTAAGGAGACTTTCATTTTTACCTGCATCTGATATGTATGTTTAACTGCCCAGATTTCTCATGAAGTACCATAGTATCATCTATGTTTTTAAAATTGTTTGGCCTCTAAAATGTCCAGGAAGACCCGTAATAAATTCTCCTTTTAAGTTGATAGTGAATTTATTATGATTTTTCTATATGATCATAATTCTTTTGTCTATTTCCTTACACTTACTTGACAAGCTTTTGTGATAGTATGTGAGTAATTTCTTCCTTTCTAATACTGAAAAAAGGTCTCCTTTTTCTTTTCAAAATCATTTTATCTGACTCTCCTCTTTAGGAGAAATCAGATCCCATATTTCTCAGTCACAATCTCTCTTGGGAGGTAGCCTGGGAATAAAATATACTTTTCTTTCCTTTTGCAGTTATAATGCCAACCAGAAAATTGAGACTATGATTTTGTGTTCTGCTCATGAGTTCAGTCATCAATGACTTCAGCTGCATGAGTTTCTTGAAAAAAGTCTTTTGGCCCACTTTCCTCAGTGAACGGTTTCCTGAATCTGTGTCTTCTCAAGTAGATTAACAAATTGATTTTAAAATGCTTACTACAAATTTGAAAATAGTGATACAGTTGAATGAGTGGCACAATAAACCACCCCTAAGTTTAGTGGCTTAAAGTCAGTTTATTTAGTGGCTTAATGAAAAAAGCTGTTTTGGGCCTAGGGATTAAGTCTCAGCGCTGTCACCCGCTCTGGCCTGAGTTTGATCCCTAGATAGGCAGCTGACCCGCATGGCACAGCAGACCTCTCGTCTTGACCGCTGCTCCCCTCGGCAGTGTACTTCAGTAGATCTACCTATTCTGCTCCCCACTCTTTTCTGTGGTGACTCTTCTCACCCCCTGCATCTCTGGCCTACACCCCAGTTCTTCTCTCCAAAAAAAGTATATAAAGAAGTAAGAGGTGCTTTGCTTGCTTACGGATCTGCGGAGCAGCAGCTCTGCCTAGGCCTAGGTGGGCATTCTCTCCCCCAGCTCGCAGCTGCCCAGCATGTTTAGACCTTACCTGTCTGTGTGGCTTCCTGCTGGTGGCTGGCCCGGAGGTCCCCAGTGGGTTTGCACAGGCTACTTCATCTGGGGACAGCCTCCAGGAGATACCACGAGTCCCAAGAGGGAAGTGACATCCATCGAGAACTCACGGTTCTGAGACCTGCTCACATCTCATTTAATTTTGTAAACATGGAGTGAAAAAACTGAGATGAAGGAAAGTGAATAACCTTTCCAGGGTCACAATTAGCTAGTTCATTACAGTTTTGTGGTCTTAGCAAGTATTAACAAAAGAACAAAGAATGGAAAAAAGATATCAGGTGCATATTAAGGATTAGCATTTTTGCATCAACTGTTGATTTTTTTTCTGCTGGGATCACAGCGCATAATACAATTCTCGCCATGGAATTTTTAAAATAAAGACTTGCAGGCCCCTCTCTTATCTCATTTGACCTCCCACAAGCCTGCAAAACCAGAAAGCACCCCACCAGGGGATATTATCACTGTTTTTCTACTCTGATTTATCTGAAAGTTGTACCTTTGCTGCTAATTATACTGACAGTGTCTTAAACAGGTGATGAGCATCTGACCTTTTCCACTGCAGTTACTCTCTTTTTATTAGCATCTACCAATATTTTATTTTTTGTGACTTTTTGGGGTAAGATTTACTTATTTATGCATATAAGAACTGTGTTGTGGGCCAGAGGGGTGTGTGTGTGTGTGTGGGGGGGTGGCGAGAGGATTCACCAGAGAGAGTGTGGGGAGCAGAACAGGTGGATCTACTGAAATACACTGCTGAGGGGAGCAGCAAGCGAGACAGGAGAGGTCTGCTGTGCCATGTGGGTCAGCTACCTGGCCGGGGATCGAACTCAGGCCACAGTCAAATTCAGGCCACAGTTGCTGGCGATAGCTTGATAATGCTGAGACTTAACCCCTGCACCACCAGGAAGGCCCTAATTTTTATGACTTAAAGAAAATCATGAACTTAGGCAATATTTGCTATAATGAGGTAGGAGAGATTAGCAAAAATAAAGAGCAAAAGAGGCCCTGAAATAGTTTGGATTGCAATGCTGTGTCTTTGAACCAAAGTATTTTGTTTGTTGCTCAGACCTTGTTTCTGAAAGTCGTCGGTGCCCTCCTACTTCTTTGTCTCCTTTTTTCTGCAATCATGCAAAATGAGATGTTCATCTTAAAATCAGCCCACATCCTGAAATGTCTACTTTTCATCTTGAAATTCTCACTTTGTTCATGCTTTTATTTGCAAAATGGAGCCCTTCCATAATGGTTGATGGAGAAAGAAACTGTGTAGGAAATATCAACAGAATAAGAGTATTTCCAATGGAAATTTGACTTGAAACAAATTTCTGCCTGATTACTTGAAGCTTCTCCCTTTGAGATTATTTTTTCATAGTATGAATAAATATCATAAACTAATAATCATTTGATGGAAAACAATACAGGGGAAATGCCCATAAATTCCTACAAATCTCTGCATGCAAAGAATTCAAATAGTAACTTAAAATTCTAAAAGAGTGCTTTATGGATTGGTTATAGATTTTTGAAAGCCAGTGTCTTCTGTACACCCCGAATAAAATGTGGGCTGGAAAATGATTGTAAAGTCCTTTTATTGCAAGGAAAACAGCAGGATTCAGCCAGACCCAAATGCTAGTAAAAATTGCAATGAAATACTGAAAATTACAAGGTCAAAGCTTTATATTTATAGGGAAGTCATATTCAGACTCAAAAAAAGGTGATATGATTTTTCTCAAATAATGGCACGTTCAAAAGAAATTCTGAAAGATAACATGACCAAGTTTTTTATTTTGACATATAATGATCTGATGATTCCTCCAAATTAAGACATTATAATGATGCACGTGACTTTTTAAATGTCAATTATCGTAGTTTTCATTTCAAAAGTGCTTGTGAAATGTAATTGTGGTATGATTATTTCTTATTAATTCTGTTTTCAAATATTGCTTTATATATGGAGTATGTATTTAGGGCCAGATATATTAATAAAAATAGATGATAGAAACCGAATGTGAAGGTGATTTAGGAAAGGTACTTTGCAGAACTAAGATTTATAAGGCATGGGGGCCTAACACAATGTGTGCCTTGGCTTGTGGGCCTCGATTCTTACCACTGCTTTCAGCATTCTCTTGTGTTTGATTTTTGACAGTTTGATTATATATGTTCAACATGACTTTCTTTAGGTTTATTTTTGTTGGGTTCTATTTCACTTCCTGGATCTGGATGTCGGTGTGCCTCCCAAGCTTACAATGTTTTCACCCCTTATTTCTCTTTTTCATGCTTTCTTTTTTCTCTTTTAACTGGAGTATTCTCATGGCCTATCTTTTTGTTTGCTATTATGTATTCTAGTCTGCTGTTCAGTTTTTCTGATGAAAATTTCAGTTAATTATTGTGTTCTTTAGTGCCATGATTACTTTTATGTACTTTAAAAATATTTTCCATCTGTTGAAATTCTTACTTTGTTCATGCTTTGTTCTCTGGACCTCAGGGGTAAACTTTATGACTGATATTTTGAATTCTTTTTCAGGTAAATCATATAGCTCTTCTCTTGTGTCAGTCTCTGAAGATTTCTCATGTTCCTTTATTTGTAACAGTGCTGATTTCTTCCTTTTTTTAATTTTTTTTTTCCTCTGTAGAACTGGGGTGTAGGCCAGAGGTGTGGGGGATGAGAGGATTCCCCAGAGACAGAGTGGGGAGCAGAACAGGCAGGTGGACTGAAATCCACTGCTGAGGGGAGCAGCGGGCAAGACAGGAGAGGTCTGCTGTGTCCTATGGGGGTCAGTTCCCTGGCTGGGGATTGAACTTAGGCCGCAGTGGTGTTAGCGCTGAGACTTAACCCCTAGGCTGCCAGGGAGGCCTGATTCTTCTTTTCTTGACTTCACTGTGTTAGCGCCCCTCCCAGCAGAAGAAACACCCAACCAATTGGCTGGCCAGAGTTTCTGGGAGCCTTAACACTTTCCCTTCCCAGGGAGTAGTGGTAGCTTTGCCTGTGGTCTGCTTGTTCTGTGATCAGCCCACGGGGGCGGCACCTGCCCCTGTCAGTCTGAACTGCCTTCTCTATTCTTGCAGGAAACTACTGTGACTGACCTAACTGAACTTCAAAACTGGCAAGACAGATGTTGGTATTTTAGGCATCCTCAAAAAAGTGGGAGCACTAAATATTTAGACCGACAATTTCTCTCTCCAGTGGGAATCTGAGAACTGGAATTTTCCATCTGCTCTTTCTCTGTCTAACGGGGGATCTCCGTCAACAGTGCTGTCTTCATGCTCTCCCAAGGCCACTAGACTGTACATGATACCACCGGAATCCCGAAATGGGGAGCACATACGCTTGTTATTTGGGTGGTCCCTGGGAAGTTGGATCTCAGGACACGTAGGTGAACTCTTTCTCTCCTTAGGGGAAAGTTGAATTTTCATCTGCTGAGCCTGGGGAGAATATATCGTGTCTCCTAGCCCAAGTGACCATCTCTGTCTTCTCCCATGTGACTCATTTGTGCTGGACCCATCAGAGCCTCAAGACTAGAAAACAGAGGCTTTTTCTCTGGGTAGCTCCAGCCATATGTGTGAAGCAATCCCTCTTCTCTCCTGGGTGAAGCTAGGAGTTTTGGGGTATCTTCCTGATCATACAGCACTGCAACAGGGACAGGGATTCTGGCAAGAGGGTACCCCAAATATCCCTGCTGGCTTCAGTGAGTGTGTCTAGGGTGCAGAAGCCTTTCAGTTAGGTTCACGAAGAGAACTTTTCTGTACATTGTTGCTGAATTGGTGCAGAAGTTGGGGTAAGGAAGGTACAGGGTTTATTATTCTGCTATTTTACTGATGTAGTTTCCTGTTTTCTAGTTAATTGGTTTCCTGTGAGTCTTAGTGCATCCTCAAACACTTGAAAGACTGGAATTAATCCAATGACAAAAACTAATCGCATTTTGATTTGTATTATTTTAATAACTTTTTTAAAAAAAGATTTATTTATTTATGCATACAAGCTCCAGTACACCCAGAGGCGCAGGGTGGCGAGAGGTTTTACCAGAGACAGAGTGGGGAGCATAACAGGCAGATCCACTGAAATACACTGCTGAGGGGAGCAGCGGGCGAGGCAGGAGAAGTCTGAGAGGTCTGCCGAACCATGTGGGAATCTCCCCGGCCAGGTGTCGAACTCACATTGCCGCTGCCGACAGCTCCACAGCGCAGCGTCTAACCGCTGCGCCACTGGGGAGGCCCAGATTTGTATTATTTTAGATAAAGTGACTTAGAACTTTTCAGGTTTACCTACTATATGCATTTTTCTCTTATAAAGTTTGGGTCAATTATTTTTTTTTTTTCTCATCTCATGGAAGCCAAAGTGAGGGTCTTTATCAGCTATTCTGCTGTGGTGATTCAGGGCTGCCATTTCTGAGCTCTGTCATGACTGCAAACTCTAAGTCTGTCTTAGCCTCTCCAGGAAGCTGAAATACTCATCTCTCTGTTTGGCAGGAAAACACTTGTGTGTTTGAAGATGTGGAATCCTGTTTTCAGCTCTGTTTAGTACCTGAAGTTAATCACAAAAACTGCCAATTTCAACTCGTCAGGGTGTTGTTAACATATTTGAATATTTTCTACTAGTTAAAACAGCATATTCTATTTTTTTGGTAGAAATGCCTTTAGAATCTTAAGACTAAGCTTTGAAATATATTAGTGCTATGGAAAACCAGAAAACTTGGAACATTGTGATAGAAAAGTTTCAGTTAAATATATTCTTATAAAAGATAAAATAAGATACTGAGTGGCAGTAGGCCTGCACACATGTAAATCTAATTGATGTATATGTTTATATTTTGTAATTCTTGATTTAGCCCTACTCACCAAAAATAGAAGAGTAAGTTGCAGGGTTTAGCTTATATGAAATAGATGATAGATTTTTCACATTTTAATGACAGAAGTTTGGTAATAAAATTTTTTATTACATTCATACGGTAGTGATTTAATTAATTGAAATTGTTGCTAAATTGTTACAAATTAGAATCAAAACATTTAGATTTGTGGGAATAGGATAAATTATAAGGCATAAGAAAATTTTAGAAAGAATTGCTTCAAATATTTAACAGTTTTTACCAATGGGAATTTCATGATGATAGGTTAGGAGCTCAATTAGAGTTTGCTCTAAATGACAACTGGTATTTTTCAAAACTGTTGTAAGCAAATACTTTTTTTTTTTTAAATCAGATTGCTGGTTTATTATAAAAAGATATAATTCAGGAGCAGCCAGTTGGGGGAGATGATTAGGGAAAAGCATGGGGGAAGGGGTGCAGTTTCCCAGCCCTCCCTGGCAAGCCATTCTCCCCAAACCACCAGTGTTTGCTACCTAGAAGCTCTTGAGCCTTCTCTTTTTGAGTTTTTTTTTAAAGATTTATTTATTTATGCATACAAGCGGGGGTACAGACCAGAGGCATGGGGCACCAAGAGGGTTCACTAGAGACAGAGTGGGGAGCAGAATAGGCAGATCGCCGGAAACACACTGCAGAGGGGAGCAGCGGACAAGGCAGGAGAGGTCTGCCGTGCCATGTGGGAATCTCCCTGGCCAGGCGTCAAACTCGGTGCCGACAGCTCCACAGCTCATTGCCTAAACGCTGCGCCACCGGGGAGGCCCTCTTTTTGAGTTTTTGTGCAGGCTTCTTTACATAGATGTGCTTGATGACACCATTGGCCATTGGCAGTTGAACACAGTCTCCAGCACCTCTTCACTCCTTGGAAGTCTGGGGATAGGACTGGAAGTTCCAGTCCTCTAGTCAAATTGTTGGCTCCAGTGGCAACTAGTCCCCACAGTAGGTACTTTGCAAGGATTACCTCATTAACATACACCTTCGTTGTTTTCTGTAAGTATGTGTTTGTTTCCTCAAAGTAGCGTATAATTGAAAACCATTGCATTTTAATTATAAGCAGGTCTTTTTTTTCCCCATTATGAGTATCAACGTGGGGGTATGTGCCCTTGACACCCCAAGCCACTTGATAGGTAGTAATTTAGTGGGGATTGGATTTTAACATGGATTCAGTGAGCCCCTTCAGTGTGAACAGTATCACTTTTCAACAAATGCTGTTTACTACGTGCAAAGTAAAGGAGCAGGTTGGCGTTGGTGTGGGTGTATTCTGGCCCTTCTCCAGGACTGTAGAGAGAGCATGTTGCATCCAATTTTGTATATATTTGGTCCTGATAAAATATTAAAAAAAAAAGATTTACGATTGGGTGCAACTTTATTTTCATATTTCTGAGATAGGTTTTCCGAATTTGTGATTCTTGGGCATGCATTTATATTATTCATTGCTTTATAGTCACTGCTCCTGAAGCAGACCTTACCGGAATGGGAATTAGGACAACTGGCAGCTTTGTAGTTTGACTTTCCTGATAGCTCATTTGTATTTGAAATTTAATTTTGGTCTCACAAATATAAGACTTAGACTCTCTCTACTGCTACATCTCCTTTAAGTGCAGTGTTCTTCTGTATTCTACAGTTCATTCTATTCATGGCTGATTTCTCTACCCTTCTTTTTTTTTTTTTTTTTAAGATTTCATTTATTTTTGTGTAGAAGAACTGGGGAGCAGGCCAAAGGTGTGGGGGTGAGAGGATCCACCAGAGTCAGAGTGGGGAGCAGAACAGGTGGATTGTCTGAAATCCACTGCTGAGGGGAGCAGCAGGTGAGACAGGAGAGGTCTGCTGCATCCTATGTGGGTCAGCTCCCTGGCCAGGGATTGAACTCAGGCCATTGTGATGACAGTACTGAGGCTTAACCCCTAGGCCACCAAGAGGCCCTGATTTCTCTACCCTTTTTTAAAAGACCACTTGATATCTGTGTAAGTAACTTAAAATTTGAATATTGGAGGTGTCAACTATTACTTAGAAGATTCCAATCAGATTGAAATGTTTATTTTTCTGGACACTTCTCTCTGTTAAGGGATTCTATACTTAACTGCTTCCGCCTTCTAGATTGTCAAAAGTCTTTTTGGGGAATTCCAACTCCACATAACCTGACCCTCTGTGGTGAGAATGTGGATGATGATAAATTTATGCCTACGATTTCTTTATATATATATTTATTTATTGTTATTTATATCTTTTACATTTTGTATTCCCCTTTGGGTAACCCACCACCAATTCACCCGTGATCCATCTCTGTGGTCCCTTGTGTTCTTTTCTACTCCATTTTGTGCCCTTATCCTCCCCCTCCCCCCATCCCCCCAAGTGTCTCTCTCCTATTTGGTTTCCCTATAGTCCTCTTATAAGTGAAACCATTCGATATTTTTCTCTTTCTTTCTGGCTTGTTTCGCTGAGTATGATCCCCTCTAATTCCATCCATGTCGCTGCAAATTGCATGTGTTTTTCTTCTTTGAATGCTGAATAGTATTCCATTGTGTATATGTACCACATCTTCTTGATCCAGTCATCTATTTTTGGACATCTGGGTTGCTTCCATACCTTTGCTATTGTGAACAGTGCCCCAATGAACATATGGGTGCATGTATCCTTTTGGATTGGTGTTTTTGTGTCCTTTGGGTAGATTCCCAAAAGTGGGATTGCTGGGTCGTATGGAAGCTCCATGTTTAGCAGTTCGAGGAATCGCCATACAGTTTTCCATAGTGGTTGGCCAGTTCACATTCCCACCAGCAGTGTAGAAGAGTTCCTTTTTCTCCACATCCTTTCCAGCATTTGTTGTTGCCTGTATTTTTAATGTGTGCCATCCTCACAGGTGTGAGGTGGTATCTCATCATGGTTTTGATTTGCATTTCCTTGGTTATAAGTGATGTTGAGCATTTTTTCATGTATCTGTTGGCCATTTGCTTTTCTTCTTTGGAGAAGTGCCTTTTGAGCTCTTCTGCCCATTTTTTGACTGGGTTTTTGGCTTTGTTTTGTTGAGTTGTGTGAGTTCCTTGTAAATATTTGTTATCAGTCCTTTATCAGATGTATTGTGTACAAAGATCTTTTCCCAGTTGGTAGGGTGTCTGTTAGTTTTGGTTAATGTCTCTTTTATTGTACAGAAGCTTTTTATTTTGATGTACTCCCACCTGTTTATCTTGTCTTTCACTTCTTCGCTTTGGGGGATGTGTCGTTAAAGATTTTGCTGAGATGTATATCGTGTAGAGTTTTGTCTGTATTTTCGTCTATAAATTTTATGGTTTCAAGTCTTTTGTCTAGGTCTTTTATCCATTTTGAGTTGGTTTTTGTGCAGGGTGTGAGGCAGTAGTCTAGCTTCATTTTTTTGCATGTGGCTGTCCAGTTTTCCCAGCACCATTTGTTGAATAAGCTGTCTTTGTTCCACTGCATTTTCTTTGCTCCTTTGTCAAAGATTAGTTGTTCATAGATATGCGGCTTTAGTTCTGGGTATTCTATTCAGTTCCATTGGTCTTTGTGTCTGTTTTTGTTCCAGTACCATGCTGTTTTAGTTATTACGGCTTTGTAGTATAGTTTGAAATCAGGGAGTGAAATTCCTCCATTTTCTTTCTTTTTAGTCTTAGCCTATGATTTTATCCTCAGTTACCAATAGGGAAAAATTAGCCTCCATTTAGGAGTTTGGATTTTAAAGCTCTTATCTCTAGGATCAGTGGCATTTCCTTGTTGGCTTCTGTGCTGTTTCTGCTACTAGAAGTGCAGTGAATTGGAAGGAGAGGGTGACTGTGATGGTGTCATTAAATGTAGCATTGGCTCTTTCTCCAAAATGGGAAATGTGCCCATTGCTAAAACTTAAACTAGAACATAAGTCAAGGCCAACATTTTCTAATGTGGAAGTTTTCCTGCCTTAAGAAATATCATTTATAAGAAAATTGATTAATGTCACTGATTTATAGTTTTCCTGCTAGTTTTGTCTTTTTTTCCTGACCCCTTGTTTGGTTTCCTTATGTTCTTCCTATAAGTGAAACCATCTGATATTTTTCTCTTAAAGATGAAAAACTAAAAAATATCTTAAAACACTTTTGTTTATATATTTTTAACTTAAACATTTATTTTTAAACATTTATTTTTATTGGGCATTGGTGTACATTGTATATAATTTAAGGATGTAGGTACATGCCTTGTAATTGTATGTTATCACAAAATATGCACCACCTCAGCACCCATAATCCTCCCTCATAGCTCATTGGGCATCCTCACCCCTTTGCTCCTTAACTCTCATCCTTCCCCTCTGGTAGGTTCCACTCTAAAGTCATATTTTGAGGGCTTGTTTTTATTAGAACAAACAAACAAAAAACCAGCCTATTGAATGGGAGAAAATATTTGCCCATCATGTATCCTTCAACAGGTGAATATCCAAGATCTGAAAGGAACTCACACAACTCAACAACAGGACTGCAAACAACCCAATCAAAAGTGGACAAAAGAGCTAAATAGACACTTTTCCAAAAAAGACATCAGCAGATGGCTAGGAAAAATGTCTGGGAAAAATGCTCATTATCACTTAACTTCAAGGAAATGCAAATTAAAACTGCAATGAGTTAGCACCTTCACCTGTGAGACTGGCCCATATCAGAAAGAACAGAAACAAGTGTTGATGATACATGGAGGGAAAGCAACCCTATACACTGTGTGGGAATGTAGCTGGGCCATCCTCTATGGAAGTTTCTCAAAATATTAAAATTAGAACTGCCATATAACCCAGCAATTCCATGTCTAGCTATCTACCAAAAGAATATGAAAAGACTAATTTGAAGGGATATTTGCAAACCTATGTTCATTGCACCACTATTTACAATAGCCAAGCTATGGAAACAACCTAAATATCCAAAAACAGATGAGTAGATTAAAAATTATGTGGTACATATAAGTAAAGGAAGACTACTCAGCTATAAAAATGATGAATCCTTGCCATTTACAACAATGTGAATGGAACTAAGCAAAATCAGTCAGAAGGAGAAAGGCAGATGCCAGATGATTTAACTCATATGTGGAATATAAAGAAATACAGCAAAGGAATAGATTTAAAAAATTTGTAAAGGCAGTTCTTGTAATGGAGATTGTTAGGGTCACGGATGACCATATTTTAGTCCAGAACTCTAGCATTCCTACTGTCTGTTAACCGTGTCTGCTTTAAGCCCACATGAAAAATGTGCGCACACAGAGGTGTTGAAGGTCAGGTGAATCTGAGTCCTTTTCTTTAGCAGCTTCAGAAATTAGACTAGGCCGTTTTATTATCCAAAGGTGGCTTCAAGGTAACTTTGTATTTCCCTTTGAAATGGCAACATGAGAAATTTCACTCTCCTCTGGGGTTTTAGAAGAAGAGATTTAGCACTACTATCTTATAATCTAGAAGGTTAGAACATTTATCAAATGATATGACATCTAAATGTTTCTGTATCTCACATGTGAAAGTTTTTATATAGTTTACAATATCACAGTCCATTCCTCTGAAGTGTGTATAGTAATAAGATTTGTGTGCACCTTCAATTCATTAAAATTAATTAGCATTTAATATGCTGGGCCTTTGAACCAAAGATCTCAAAGCATCTTGCCTGCCTGTATTAACTCATTATTTTTTCAGTGTCTCCCTGTGAAGTAGTTGTTAAATATTATTCCTTATTTTACAAATGGGTTACAAATGAAGCTGAGAAAGACTTATGGGACTCTCTTAAAATCCCAGAGCAAGTTAATAGCAGAAAAGCAATAAAGGCACAGTCCTCTGACTTCAGGGATTTTCAACCTTTCCTAGGACTATATCCCTAATTCCCCTCTAAAATGTTACATTGTTCACGAAAATTAGCATTTTATTACATGCCCAGTGCTTTAGGAAATTAAAATGGACCTAAGAGGAATTTAATAAAATATCTCTTTCTCTCTATTATACTTTGATTAGGTTTCTGGGGAAATATCTGTGATCCAAGTGTCCTTACTGCTCTTAAGTAGGTCTATCCTTTCGTCCAGTCACAGAAGCAGAAGAAAAGAGGGTTTCGGAAATAGTGGCCCGAGGAGAATGTGGGGCTCTTAAGTATGTTGGAGATCGCTGGTGATTTCCTTATAGATGGACGGTCTTGCAAGTTTAGAGATTTCCCTATTAATTATACATTTGCCTATCTTTCAAATTCACTCTGTCGTAGAGTCCTCGGAATGTTAGTGTTATTAGGGAGCTTGGATTTTCTGGGTCTAACTTCCGCAAAATGGAGAATCTATTCCAAAGTGTGCTGGACAGACCATCAGAGTATTTCTGTCTGAGAACTTTGGGAGATGGGATGTTAGCTTTTCCAGGAATCCTTGTTCTACTGGTGGACAGTGGTCATAACCAGCCCGTATTTATTGATAGGTGTATGTATTTGTACATAAATATCTGCTAAATTATATGTATGTATATGCATTTGTGTATATATGTATTTTTTCTATGATAACATCAAGCTCTTTATGCTCTCTCTCTCCCCGCCCCCAAGAAAACCTAACCTCAAGAACCTTGACCAAGTTAATTTCTGAACCTCAGTGTCTTCATCTATATTATGAGGAATTGACTTGTATTGAGAATTAAATGAGTCAAATAAAAATCATTGAAGAGAAAGCCTGCTACATAATAAGTCCTTGATATATGTTACTATTTTTTGTTATTTATGGACAGATGTGTGTGTGTGTGTGTGTGTGTGTGTGTGTGTGTGTGTGTGTGTGAGAGAGAGAGAGAGAGAGAGAGAGAGAGAGAGAGAAGAAGAGGAGAAGAGAAGAGAATGAATTACTCATCATTCATTTCATGTCCTTATTTTGTTCTACAACCCATTGCCTTTAGATCATCCCAGCATCATTTCTTACTTGAATTAGGGCAGTGGCCTCCAAACTAGTCTCTTTGTTTCCAGTCGCAGCCTTTGCTGTTCGTTTTTCCACGCTGAAGCAAAAGAGGATTTAATAAAATGCAAGTCTAAGCATTTTAATCCCCATATTAAAGTTTACTGCTCTTCAGCACCCAGTGGTGTCAGCTAGTTTGTAGGACTGCCGGCACCCCTACCATCCAGCCCGGGAGGGTCTCCTAAGGCTTATTCATACTTTTGCTCTTCCTCTGACTTCTTATTCCACGTTCTAAGATGTGGCTGGTGTGCCAGTCCTCTGTGTTCCAGTTACTCTTCCTGGTTATTTTGCACCACTTCCTTCACGTCACTTCCTTTCCGTAAAGCGTTCTGTCTGTTGTCAAGTTTCACTCCTATACCTCCTCTAGGAAGTTATTTTTGATCCCTGGGGTGCCTTTAAAGACTCATTCCTACCATCTTATGTACTCACCACATTTGATTACAGTAACCTTTTTATCCCTCTCCACTTGTAAACTCGAGAGTGGGGACTGTCTGGCTCGCTGGTCTTCCCCAGGGTCCAAGGTGTGGCACATGGTAGATATTCAGTAAATGTGTGTGGGATGAAGAACAGCCACAGCACTGTGGAATACTCAATAAATAATTGCTTCACGCAAAGAGTTAGAGAAAGGAGACACCATCTCTGACTGTGGACAGAGATAGGGGTCAAAGATCACGAGCTAGCCTTTCTTGCTGATATTCCTGCATAAAGGCATTCTTTAAAACTCCAAGGCAATAGTTTAAGTGTAGCCTTTGTGCTACAATGTAATCCCCACACAGTCACTTCTTCATTGTAAGATATCTGTCTATGAAATGAATGTTACAGTCATGTCGATCATTGTACCAGAGACTTCAGTTCAATTAAATAAATTCTTCACACTCAAGAGGGACAGATTATGCGAGTGGTCACTGTCTTCCTAAGGGAAACACATCCCCCTCAAGTGTGTATCGTGTCAGGGCTCAGGATTGAATGGAGACCCCTTAAGAAGATGGAAGGTGCCAAAGGTGTGAGGAGAAAGTGGAAAGGAGATAAAAAAATAAAGGTCTTAGGGAATAGAAGCAGAATTGGAGAGATGGAATACTTTTAAAAATATCTGTGGCTAAGAGATTGTTTTTGAACTCTAGTTTTATCATGAGAATGCAAGGGGTTTGTAAGAATGTTTTCATGACAATGAAGATGTTC
Source organism: Scalopus aquaticus (assembly GCA_004024925.1). NCBI lineage: Eukaryota > Metazoa > Chordata > Mammalia > Eulipotyphla > Talpidae > Scalopus > Scalopus aquaticus. The sequence goes on from PVIJ01010330.1 coordinate 38,065, forward strand.
ATGTGGACCATTTAGACATTCATAAACTGGCTAAGCCAGATACTGGCCTGGTTCTGCTGGGAGGCCTCTGAGTGTCCCCTGGTGGAGGTTGACTCCTTGGAACTAAAAAATGCAAAATTTCATAAATTCATTTGTCTTTCCCAGAGGAGAGAGTCTATTATACTCTTAAAAGATTCCATGGCTTGATATAAAGGTCAGTAACCTTTGGTATTTTGTACATTTTCCAGAGTCAGGTAATCAGCTGCATCTCTGAGGAATGCCTGTGTATTTATCAATAGATCCCTCTATATCTCCTTACTTTCCTATTTCTGTTTATAACAAAAGAAAACTACTAGGTCAATTTAAACTTACCATTTAATAAAGTACAGAGATCTTCCCACAGAACAGCTTTCATATAATCATAAGCTTTATTTTATTTTTAAAAAAAGTTATTTATGTATACAAGCTGGGGTGCAGGCCAGAGGTGTGTGTGTGGGGAGGTGAGAGGATTCACCAGAGAAAGAGTGGGAGGCAGAACAGGCAGACAGACTGAAATACACCGCTGAGGGGAGCAGTGGGCAAGCCAGGGGAGGTCTGCTGCATCATGTGGGAAGCTCCCTGGCCGGGGATTGAACTCATGCTGCAGTGGCTCTGGAGAGCTTCATAGTGCTGAGACTTAATCCATTGAGCTACCAGGGAGGGCCCATAAGCTTTATTTTAGAGGACCAGAGATTGGAAAGCAAAGCCAACAAACATATAAATAAATAATAGTATGGGCAATCATAAAATAGCAGGGAAATCCAGGATCAGGCGTTAACAACAGCTACATAGTTTAGACATTTTGTATTTTTCTTTTCTTTTCACCTAGCCATGCATTTTAAAGATACTTTTGCTTTTCAGTGAACTGAAAGTCTTATAATTGTCCCTTTCTCACAGTGAATATGTTTGTGAAAAGAAGATCTCATTGTGCATTTATTTATCTGAATCATGATGATTGATAGGAAATTGCCTTTGTTGGACTGGGGAGAGGAGGAAAAAAGAGGGGTTGGGATGGCAGTTGAAGGAGAAAATGGATTTTTGATGAGTTCCTACTGTGTGCAAGTTGCCTTAGCATGGGCGCTCTCCTTAGCCCATCCGGCAGTCCTGCTGCATGTTAGAAACATGCATATTCTCATTATAGTTGACAATGCTGAGGCTTCAGAAGTCAGAGAATTTTCAGGAGGCCTCCTGGCTTATAAATTTGGCTTTTAAACCCAGCTTCCTCTAAAGCCCGTGACAGCCCTCCACCCATCTTTTGCAAAACCTAGTACAGGCTTTTTCAGATGCCATAGTATTTATACAGGACTTGCCATTACTGTTACTAGATCAATAGTACTTTTTGAAGAACTAGAATAACCTTCAAAGATGAAAGCATTATCTCTAGTTTTCTTTGCATTAACTAGTAGTCTACAAATAATGAATACAAAAATACAGACTCCAAGAAAATATTAGCAATACAAACATCATGAGAATAATAATGGTAACATGATATTAAAAAATAGCCAGGTAACAACCTATGTCATTTCAACAGGTCATCAGTAAAAATTCTTTTTCTTGTAGCTCTTTTTCTAGATTCTCTAGACAACTTTCACAAACCCTATAGTAGTTGCACAGACACTTATAAAACTTTCATCAGTCCCTAGGGTGATTATGAGCATTATGAACTGAGCTAGATATGAACCTGAGTCATAAGTATTATAGAATCTTTTTGAATCATCTACAGATGTTAAAATAACAGTAACAGTAGAAATCCTTTTTTGCTTTCCATCTGATTATAAAAGTAACATAAACCTATATTAGAAAAAATGTGGTACAGTAGAATATTTATAAGAAACTGAAAATTATCCATGATTCTGTTACCTGTGATAAACACTATTTACACTTCAGTGCATTTTCTTATAGTGACTTTAGTATTTATTATGCATTCTGAAATTGAGATTATAATCTATCTACAGTTTTATGTCCAGTTTCACTTAATGTATTCCTTTTTGCTGATCATATCATACTTTTTTTAAAAGATTTATTTATTTATACATACAAGCTGGGGTGCAGGCCAGAGGCGTGGGGTGGCAAGAGGGCTCACCAGAGACAGAGTGGGGAGCAGAACAGGCAGATCAGAAATGCACTGCTGAGGGGAGCAGTGGGTGAGGCAGGAGAGGTCTGCCGCGCCATGTGGGACTCTCCCCAGCTGGGTGTCAAACTCGCATCCCACGCTGCCGACAGCTCCACAGCGCAGCGCCCAACTGCTGCGCCACCAGGGAGGCCCCATATCATACTTTTTAAAAAATATTTATTTATTTTTGCATACAAGCTGGGGTGCAGGCCAGAGGTGTGGGACAGTGAGAGGGTTCACCAGAGACAGAGTGGGGAGCAGAACAGGCAGATCGACCGAAATACACTGCTGAGGGGAGCAGCGGGGGAGGCAGAAGAAGTCTGCTGCACCATGTGGGAATCTCCCCGGCTGGGCATCGAACTTGCACCACTGCAGCTGTCAACAGCTCCACAGTGCTGTGCTGTGCCTAACCTGTTGTGCCACCAGGGAGGCGCCATAATTTTTTTTTTAACCATTACCCTAAGTGGTCTAAAAATGCTGATGTCGTGGACAGATATGGGACTCTTGCCTTGCTTCATCCTCCCTCTCATTTCTATCCTCCTTTACTAGTTACTACGGGAGCAACTGTTTTTTGGGTTTTTTTCTTCTTTAAATTTTATTTTATTTTTGCATACAAGCTGGGGTACAGGCCAAAGGTGTGAGGCGGTGAGAGACAGAGTGGGGAACAGAACAAGCAGATCGACCGAAATACACTGCTGAGGGGAGCAGTGGGAGAGGCAGGAAAGGTCTGCCGTGCCATTTGGGAATCTCCCTGGCCGGGCATCGAACCGGCCCTGCAGCCACCGACAGCTCCACAGCGCTATGCCAACCCGTCGCGCCACCAGGGAGGCCCAACTGTGTTCTTAAATAATGAAATCCCACTGGCTCTATTTAGTTAGACCACAGCTGGGCACTTGGTCAAACTTAGCTAATTGCACGGCTTCCCCAGAAAATGTTGAAGCTTGCAACCTCTGGTTGATGAAGCCCTGGGACCTTCATTGGCTCTGTTTGTTGGTCTTAGTGAGGAAAGAATCCATTGATAGTGCAGAAAGCACTTGTAAGACTCAGAGGAAGAAGTGCCCTTCCAGGCTTCTTTGTTCCAGTTATTCTGAAATGCAACTTCATCTCTGGTTACCATGACTCGTCTGTTCAGCCTTTCTTTGGATGCCTGATGCCAGTCTGTTTTCTTTCTGTTGAAGCTCATTTGAGTTGGATTTTTGTTATTTTCTACAAAACATTTTGACCAATGCATTAGCTTTGGGAGATTTTATTTTTTTAAATTTGTGTAGAAGAACTGGGTACATGTAGGCCAGAGGTGCAGGGGGGTAGGGGTGAGAGGATTTACCAGTGACAGAGTGGGGAGCAGAACAGGCGGGATCCACTGCTCAGAGGAGCAGTGGGTGAGACAGGAGAGGTCTACTGTACCCTATGTGGGTCAGCTCCCTGTCCAGGGATCAAACTCAGACTGTAGGAGTGATAGTGCTGAGACTTAACCCCTAGGTTACCAGGGAGGCCCCTTGGGAGATTCTAGGAGAAAAAAATGAGGCCGAGAGAGATTAGGTAAGCTGGGAAGTGTTAGGACTGTGATAGAACCCAAATATTTTTTACTCCAAAGCTTGTGTGCTCATTTGTTTTCAGACTCCTGGGGCAAATCTTTCCTGGGACTTCTGTGAGACTCTGTCCAACCACCAAAGTGTGAGCATAAGAATAGGAGCATGGTCGCAGGTGCTCCTGTTTACCTTTTTCTTTCTTTCTTTTTTTCTTTGGTAAGGGGACAGAAAACTGAATACACAACTGAGCAATGCGATCCTCTTTTTTCCCTTTGTGTCTGTGTTTCAGTTTGAGGATGCCCATTTCCTACTCTCAGCCTGCATCCCATGCATAAACATCCCTCCTGCTCATTTAGTCAGGACTAGTTATCCACTCTTGTTAAAGATGTCTGGCTTCTTGCTTCTGCCTTTGCCTTGCCCGTTTCTCCCTTTCCCCTCCAGCTTTAAAAATAAAAATGCATCCATAAGCTTGCGACAGCTTATGGTCATCATCAGCATTATGGTGCAGCGGTTAAGTGCTGCGCTGTGCAGCTGTAGGCAGCGGCGACGCGAGTTCGATGCCTGACCGGGGAGATTCCCACATGGCGCGGTAGACCTCTCCTGCCTCGCCTGCTGCTTCCCTCAGCAGTGGATTTCCATCGATCTGCCTGTTCTGCTCCCCACTCTGTCTCTGGTGAACCCTCTCGCCGCCCCACACCTCTGACCTGTACCCTGGCTTGTATGCAAAAATAAAATAATTCTTAAAAAAAAAGGTAAATGAAATAAAAATAAAAATGCATCCATAAGCTTGTGACAGCTCATGGTCATCATCAGCATTATTACTGACATTACTTTTTACTGAGTGATTGTCGTGGGCCTGCCTGGAGTCAGTTGCTCTGTTTTCTCTCACTTAATTTTTACTCTAAGTCTTTGTAGGTACTTCTGCTAGGACTTTTCTTATCAATGCCATTGTTGTTTTTGTTATTTCCTATCACAAAGGAGGGAACTGAGACTTAGAGCGATATTTTTTCCCAAGATCACAAATCTGCCTGGATTTGAATCCAATTCCACCTCCTCTCCAAGTCCACACACGCACTTCCGCTATACATACGGTTACCGAGGGTAAAAAGCATCGGTTTATGCATAATAGGAAATAATAAAAGCAAATGTAGAAAGATATTACTGGGAGAATATAGGGCCCGGTTTCTGAAACTCAGTTCCATGAAACATATAAAATGTGAACTTTCCCGAATATTCAAAAAGAGCAACTTTGTAGGACAGTTGATTTGCAGGAAAGGTGGATATTGTGGTGGTGCCCTTGCCACTGGTGAACAGTCACAGTGGCACATGATCCCTCGTTCTGTTTCTGTTTCACCAAATATGGTTTTGGTGTTTTCATGTCCTGGAGAAATATGTGCTGGGCTTAGTGGTCCTTGTTGCTCAGATTGTTAGGGAAGTTGGTAGTATGACAGGAAAAGGGGGGGAGGGTTCCAGGTTCTCTGCCCCACCCAGGAAAGAGTGGAGCTGAGCAGGGACGAGGAGAAGCTGGAGCAGAGACTGGGGAAGGAAGGCAGCAGGATGGGGAGCCAGAAGGAGACCTGGGGGAGGCACGTGGAGCAGAGAGACGTGAAGAAGCTGCACTTGCTTCTTGGTCCTGGACTGGTCGAAACAGACGTGGGTAAGAGACCCGTGGGGAAGTTGACAATAGCAGCGTTGATCTTGATTTTGATTTTGCTCCTTCTGTCCCAGACGTGCTGGGCCCCTTCTGCCCCTTTCCTATGGGTCCTGTAGGTCCAACCAGAAGATTCCTTAGGCTTGTGGCAGGCTTTTGGGCCTCAGTGGCCCTGCTTTGGGCCAACTCTGTTTGGCTGGGCATTTACCACAAGGGGAGAGTGATATTGGGAGCTTGATTTGGAAACTTTTTTACCCCCTTTTCTGTATTGCACTTAATTGTATTAAAGTTCCCTTCCATTGAAGGTGTTACCCATCGAATATGTTTTGTCTTGACGCAACGGACAGCAGAACCTATTTAGAGTGGGCAGGTTTGGGGGTTCCTGGGCTGCCCCTCACCCTGCCCTCTAACAGTAGAAGTAACTTTCAGCATGTATTTACAAATTTTCTTGAAATAAGAGCTGGGGGAAAAGTAGCTGGTAGGGCTGGTCCTTGGTCCTCGAGCCCAGTTTCCGCGCGGGTTCCCCACATTGTACTGCTCCCAGCAGAGAACTGGGTGAGAACGTGAAGGGTGATGAATCTGACACTCCAAGTAGACACTCAAGGTCATCTGCTGGTGCTGCACGTCTTGCTACATCTGTTCTGAGACTCGACCTGCCCACTGAGCCCCGATCTGGTCTGCTTTAGCTTGCCATTGAAATTGTTTACAGCCTCACTCCAGCACTCCAAGCCCAGGGATACAGCTTAGCTTTTCCCCTTGTGTTAGTTACCATCTGACCCACCATCAAACTTTCTTATTTTATGTGTATCAGAGATTCAGTTGTGTCTTCCATAAAAAAGGTATGTGGGAGTCTAATCCCTGTAGGGTCTTTATAATGAAACCAATTTAAATGAGATCATTAGGCTGTGCCTTACCCCAAATGACCGGTGTTCACATAAAAAGGGGAAACAGGCACAGAGACATGGGGAGGATGTAAAGATGACATAAAAGGACAGAGAACCATGAGGCAATCGATTTCTGTCAAAGCCCCCAATTTGTTGTGCTTTGTTACGGCAGCCCTAGGAAATGCATAGACTCTTTATGAATTAAAGTGTGTTTTCCTCCACTTGAAATGATAAGTACAGGAAAGTAGGATTTTTTTTCACTTTTTTTCTGGATTCTGAGCATCTAGAACAGTGTTTGATACATAGTTAGTGCTCAGTAAATGTTTGTTTAAAGCTAGAATGAATGCTTGACCTTAAACACCTGTGTTAGGTGTTACTGTCCTTTCAAAGACGAGGAAACGGATACCTAAGATCAGGTTGCTCAACATCATTTCAGGATTTGGAGCCAGGTCTTCTGAACTCTTCTTCTTATGAAGGGCAGTGTTTGTTCTACTCTAGCAATACAGCTCAAGCTTCAGTGTGCATTAGAATTCCCCGGAGGACTTGTGAAGCCCTAGATAATCTCATCCAGAAGGTAGAAGCTGGGGCCTGTCCAGCTCTACCAAGTTCCCAAGGAAAGCCAAGGCTGCCAGTTCTGGGTGAGCTCTTTGAAAACCACTGCACTGTTTTGTATCGTCTTCCTAACCTTCTGTCATTCGATAAATAAAAGTGGCTTGACACGTGATCTAAAGAGGCATCTCACTCCCTCAAGTTGAAACTTTGGAAAGTTTATGGTTAATCCCCTAGAGGTAGCAAGGAAAATGAACACTTGTAGTTCCATCGCCTACGTACTTGTGTTGTATTTCTTTAATGTTGTTGCTTTTATGTTGGTTGTTTTATTTTCTTTCTCCATCTTCTTTGTTCTCCTGTGATCTTTGTAACCTCTGCTTGCTGTGTTGTATTTTTGATCACATGTTCTGTGTGAAATACTGTAATAAGTATGTGAAATAATATAATTTAATTAAACATAAGGTGAATTACCTTGCATTTTTTTTTCTGTTACTACTATGCAACTAGCTATAAAATCTATTTGGGAACAATGCATCATTAAAAAGGGGGAAGATGGAATTTAAAAAGAAAATTCAAATCAGAAAAAACATGTTTTAAATCAGGCACTAATATTTCCATACTGATGTCCTTAATTTAACAAGGACACCAGGAGCCTTGATTAGTCAGTTCCTCAAAGGATCCCACGTTTCTTTTGTGTTATGACCACGTGGAAAGTGATTAGAGTTACTGTAGAGTAAATGCAAATGATATTTTTTAGTACTTTCCAGCCATAAAACTCCTGGCTCGAATGGTTTTGAGATCTTTAAATACATATATTCATTTCATAAAATGGAAAAGCTTTTTCTCAGAGGAATTTTTGGTCTCTGTCAAAATAACAATAAAACAGCTAGAGGGCAGTGTGGCTAAACATTTGCACTGGGAAAGAAAGGGGAAAAAAATCCATGTAGGGGATCTAGCTGCCTGAATTTAGTTGTTCGGGAAGTCCCCAATTATCCGTATGTACTGATTCAAAATTTTGCACTTAAATTACTTTGTTGGACCTCAGAATGCATTTTCCTCATAAAAACAATAAAATAAGTGGTAGTATGTTCCCTAAGTTAACGCTCAATAGTCTGTTAAATATACATTGTAATTGAGCTTTATTTGCTATATAATAGTAAACAACAATAACAAAAACATCACCTCCCACAACCCAGTAAAATGATATAACTCATTAAGATATAAGAGGCTTAACAAATCTGAATGTAGATGCTATTTGGGGGCGCCAGGGGGACAAGCTAAATTACAGAAACCTACTAGCTTGGAAATACTACAAGGCTGCAATCTCTGTTCTTTCCAAAACAATAGAAGAGAAATATTCAGTGATGAGCTGAGTATTAATCTGTGGGTCCTGTGTACTAAACAGATTGGTAGCACAGTCCCCCCCACCCCACTCCCTTCTGTTATTGCACAGTTGGGATTTGCAGGTTCTGCTTTCCTCTAGAGCCAGCTTGCTGCTTTGCTTTCCAATAACCACTCCTCTGGCCACCTCTGCCTCCCCACCTGGTGCTGCTTAATCGTAGTTCTTGCTTTCCTTTATCTTAAAAGGTAGTCAGATGTCTAGTCAACCCCAGCCACTGGGTGGCGCTGTTTCCTCCTAGTTCCAAGCTAGTGAGGGTCCTTGCATTTAACATCAGCCTCCCCCTGATCTTGTTTTGGAAATTCACTCAGCTCACTTCCCAGGTGAGAAAGGTAGATCCCCACGGACACAGCAGAGTCTGCTTGCTTTCCTTCTGTCCCTAGGAACGGTCCCCCTTTTCTCCTTCCCATTTCCACTGTCTCCCCAGCCCCTGCCCCAAACTGATGACTGCCTTAGAACTCTCCCATTTTCTTTTCTCCAGGGATTTCCTTCCATCGGTCGAAGTAGCAATCAATGAGTATTTTAAACTAGAGAGGAAACTAAACATTTCTTGCCTTCTTGCCAGTTAACTTCTCACTCCGCCTCTCCTCCCCTCTCCTCTTCAGCCAGAGTTAAATATCAGTTTTCTTTCTCTTTCATAGCTAATGGGGATGAAGGTGGAAGTAAATGGTGAGCAAATATCTGAGGGGATGAGAAACTCTTTCTCTCTGAAGGGTGAAGTCAGTGCCTGACCAGAACCAGCCGTCCTCATTGAATACCTTTGTTTCTCACGGGAGAATGCAGGTTCCCAGAGGTGCACAGTAGGGCGAGGGAGGTGCATTTTCAACAAGCGGACTTGGTGATTCTGGTGAGGGTTTTTTCCGGGCTACCCATTAATAATGCACTAAGTCCTGCACCCCCAGCCTCCGTCCAGGCTGATGTGCTGTGATTTTTGAGTATTATCTTTTATTACATGGTTTTCTTCTAAGACAGCCAATGTGTCCCTATCCCCGAGGTGACAGGGGAGGCAGTTGGTTTGTTTGGTGAGGTTATAAAAAAAATACTTAGTAAAGATGGGCGTTGATCTGATCTGCCAGTTTAGGAGTATACACGTAGTTCCTCATTACACTTTCACAGAAAGAGAAAGCATTATTCATGAAACCTTCTGTGTGTGTCTTTTGAGATAATAAATAATTGAATGTAAAGTTTGGCACCAGTATGCCATGTCAAGCTTTTTTTCCCTTTCTTCTTTTAAGGCTAATGAGGAGACAGATGGTATTTTTTTCTATAGATGCCAAAAAAGAAAAAAAAAAAAGTCTTCCAAATCTCACAGTTATGGAAGCAGATCTTATGTAATTTCCCAAAGAAGACACTGGTTCCAAGTCCAGTCTCAGCCCCCGAGGGCAGCGAGTCACCAGGAGAGATTTGCTGTTATTGAATGTCTCTCATCTGATTGACTGTACAGAGGGGCTTTTGTCGTTGTTTGAAACCAGAGCTAAGTCGGCAAAAAACAAACACTCAAGAAGTGAAAACCAACACGTACAGCTGATTATTAGTGGGTACATTTCAAATATGTTGGGTTTTCAGTGGCTAACAGGAGCTTCTCTGTCCCTCCTCCCCACACCACATACACATTTCAAACTCCTGTATCACTTCTGGGTTTACAGCTTTTCGTAACACCAAGTGTAACATTATTACTTAAATAGAAGGAGGACCTCATTTTTAGAAAGGATAAGACAAGTTCTCCGGGATGGGTGTTGGCTGGATAAATGGGCCGAAATACCAATTCTCTGATTCCTGGTTTTTAAATAGATCACAGAAATGACAGAGCTTTGATTTTTTTCATTATTCTTTTTTAACATGTGACAAGTCTAAGTGCCTCTGTCTACGTAAGTCACATACTAATTAGTAATTAACCACTGTTATTTAATTAGACCATCCGTCGGTGGATTACACATTAATCACTCCCAATTTGGTGTGTGCCGGCTGCTTGTGGTGACTGGGTCACTCTGCGGGGTTCATTTCATGCTGTGTGATGCAGCTGTGCCCAGGCACAACCTTTTTCTGCCTTTATCTTGAATTTAGATAAGGAATACAAAAATGTGGGATGACATCACCCTAGTTAGCTAGAATTACGAAATGACGACGAAAGTCGAAATTGTATCCCGGCCCAGTGAATACAGGACGCTTCCATTCAAGGGAGTCATTATATTTTCTTCTTTCCTAAGCATTGGATTTTCTCTCAGATGAAAATGAAAATGATATGTATTTTTTAAGGAAAGGTCAAATTATATTGCAGACCTCCTGGATTTGCAGGAACCATCTGCATGCGGTAAAAACTCTAAGATGCCCAACTCTTCTAAAGTATTTGGTGGATAAGGTGTGTTAAATGAAATAGATTTGAGAGGATTTTTAATTCAAAATCACCACAGTAATTAAGAGGCAGTTTTTTGGGGAAAAAAAAAGATATATTTATTTCTGCATACAGGAACAGGAATGTAGGCCAGAGGTGCAGGGGGTGAGAGGATTCACCAGAAACAGAGTGGGGAGCAGAACAGGCAAGTGGACTGAAAGCCACTGCTGAGGGGATCAGCAGGTGAGACAGGAGAGGTCTGCTGTGCCATGTGTGTCAGGTCTCTGGCCAGAGATTGAACTCAGGCAGTGGTGGGTGGTGATAGCTTGATAGTGCTGAGACTTTAAACCCTGCACCACCAGGGAGACTCCAAGAGGCAGTTATTTTGATAAAAAGTTGCATTTCTTAGATTCTGAAACTCACCTCTTGTGCTTTGTATTCTATAGGTTGTATAGAAATGGAGACTTCTGTTTATGAATTTCTCAAACCATACAGTCCGTCTTGAACAACTACTCCTAAGATCTTATCATTTACTTTACCCAGAACTGCTCTTAATAATTCACTCTCCACTCTTGTAGCTGCACTTACCATAAATAAACTCCATCTAAGCCAGTGATTCTCAGTTCTGGGCAGAGGTCAGAGAAGGAAATGATTTATTTATTCAGATTGCCCATGGAGCTTTTTTCTTGTTTAATTGTGTTTTTGTATGGAAGACTGTTGGGAGTAGTAGGACTTCCTGATGAAGGTGTTCGTTTTTTGAACACATCTGGTGTGACCAGGCTCATTTCCGCAGAATGTGGAACACAGGGAAACCCGAGACACAAATCATGTCGGGCAAATATGAACAGTGGTTCTTTCCCTAGTGACTGGACACAGGCAGCTGCCTCTGCCCAAAGATCCATGATCTCTCCAAGCATGCTTGCTCAGGCACTTCTGAGGGAGGGGCAGGGACTGAAACACAGGCGTCAGGAGGGCAGTGGTTCCTTCAGATTTGCACATTTAATAAGCCCTAGGTGCCTCCCTGGTGGCCTAGGGGTGAAGTCTCAGTGTTATCACCTTTGAGGCCTGAGTTCCATCCCTGACAAGGGAGCTGACCCGCATAGAGCACACCAGACCTCTCCTGTCTTGCCTGCTGCCCCCCTCAGCAGTGGATTTCAGTCTATCCTTCTGTTCTGCCCCCCACTCTGTCTCTGGTTAATCCTCTTGCCCTCCATCTCTGGCCTACACTCCAGTTCTTCTATGCAAAAATAATAATACAAAAAAAAAAAATCACCCTAGAATTAGGAACAGAGCTCAGATCTTTTGCATCTGGTCTGAGACTGTCTTCAGTGTACATTTATTCTCCTCTTCACATTCCTCCTCCTTCTTCCTGGATAATGGCATGTAGCTAGAGAAACTCACATTTAACATGCTGATCATTTCAGGTTTTATATAATAATTTCTTTCATAAATGTAATTCCTGCCTGACTTTCATTTCTTTAAGATAGCAGGTTCATCCATTGGTGTAAATATATATCGATTATAAACTAGCCAAGCACTGCCTTTTATATTGTCCAGATGTAGAAAGTCTTATCCTTTCCATTCCTGATTATCAGAAGATAGAATTATATCTCTGAAAATGTTCAGAGGTATTTTAATAAAGCCTTTACGAGCGAGTAAAACGTAACCCCCCAAACTGTCTCGGATTTTTTAATCCCATGTGCGATAATCCCAACCACAGAAGAAAGCTGCTTTGAACAGAATAGAGGTCCTGATTGCTGACACATTGTGATAGAATCTGGTTGGTGATAATTAGCAAGTAAAAGTCCATCCCTCCACTACCACTCTGTATAACAAAGGTAATGTTTTCTTCAGTAATGACACTTCATTAGAAACTTCCAGTTACTAGCTACACATATTAAAATAAAGGAAGAATGGGGCCTCCCTGGTGGCGTAGCCATTAAGTGCTGCGCTGTGGAGCTGTCGGCAGCTGTGGAGCTGTCGGCAGCGGCAACGCGAGTTCGATGCCCAGCCGGGGAGAATCCCACATGACGCGGCAGACCTCTCCTGCCTTGCCCGCTGCTCCCCTCAGCAGTGTATTTCTGATCTGCCTGTTCTGCTCCCCGCTCTGTCTCTGGTGAACCCTCTCGCCGCCCCACACCTCTGGCCTGTACCCCAGCTTGTATGTATAAATAAAAAATAAATCTTTAAAAAAATTATTAAAAAAAATAAAGGAAGAATGATGAACAATCTGGGATTGAAGAATTCAGGGTCTCTTGGTCAAATGAAATGATCAAGTCTCTGAGGGCTTTGGGAAGAAAAAGAACTCTGTCAATGAAAACGTGATATTTAGTTATCACAATTGAGGAACCACTATTCATTCACAAAGTCATTTTATGTTTTTTATATTAAATGATGCACAGTTTGCCCGGAATCAGTGATCTAGCAGTACACACAGTTGTTCTACCTCATCCTGTCTGTCTTCTACACACTCTTCTCTTGGTGAAGAACCAGCTATGGATTATTTTTACGTTGGTAATATGATCTAGTAAAACTCAAGATCTTGTTTGCAACTCAAGACCCCTAACTTCTAGTCTTTTTGCCACTTAGCTTTGTGACTTTGGGACATTATTTATTCTCATCTGTAAATTCACTTAACATTATCATTTATGCCTTCCCACTCTAAAATTTTATGTGAATATTTAAGCAAATAGGCTTAAGACTGGGCATATACTGAGTCTATAAATACTGATTTAAACCTGGTGCTAGGGAGTTTTACATTTCAGTGACTTTGTAAACATTCTGAGTTTCTCAATAATTGGGGTATTCCAGGGATATTTTAAGGATTTGCCAATTTGCCAAAATTAGCTAGCAGCTCGAACACGATCCACAATCTCTGTTCCAATTGGGAGAATGCTGAAAATGGAATGGAGGCTACCATCCATAGAAATGACAGAATCCAAAACTATTCTTTAGTTTACATATAAGTTTGTGAAACAAATAATGTATACACAATTTCTAGTGCTGAGTTTGGGGATAAAATTGCAAGCTTTGCAAAATCCAGGCATTTTTTTCTATTCATCGTCTGAAATCAGGATGGAATTTATTGGCTACGTGTTAAGAATATAAACAGGAGGGAAACTTAGGTATTTAACTGTTTTTTTTCCCACTGCCCAAATTAACTGGCATTCATTCTTTAGATGGGAGACATATAGTTATGTAAATGGACGAAGGTCGCTTGTGTGTATTAGCCAAACAGGCCTGAGTTCCCTGCTTTGTAGCAGTCTAAGGATGTTCACCTGGCCCCAAACTCAAATTCTTATAAATATATATCTGAGTGTATTATTGAAAAGTAATAAACCAAATAGATTTCCTTCTACCTGGACATGAAGAAAATGAAGCTACATAAAAGATGTGCTAAGAACTTTTATTCCTTCCTGGTGTGAAATAATAATTTGGTTGCACTTTTAATGTGAGTATTGAAAGCAATGTGATACAGTGAAGCTGCAAAGGAATTAAACTCAAAAGCCTTGAGTTTGGGCCTTGGCTATTTATTACTCTGTGACTTTGGACAAGTCACTTTGTCTTACTGAGATTCTGCTTTATAGCCATAAAATACTGATGGCACTACTTCTAATTCTTTTTATTGACCTCACTATAATGCAGAAGTAAGAGAAATTAAAATGAAATAAGTTAGTGAACTCAAAGAACAGTGTAATTGCTAATGTGGACTCTTCAAATCTTGGCCTTACACGTTGGTGAACTAGGGGAGCCCCTCTGAACCTCATTTTCTTTGAAAGATTTATTTATGCATACAAGAACTTTGGTGTAGGCCAGAGGTGTGGGGTGGTGAGAGGATTCACCAGAGACAGAATGGGGAGCAGAACAGGCAGATCGACTGAAGTACACTGCTGAGGGGAGCAGCGGGCGAGACGGGAGAGGTCTGCTGCGCCATGTGGGAATCCCTGGCCGGGCATCAAACTTGTGCTGCAGTGGCTGTGAATAGCTTCATAGGCTAAGACTTAACCAGTGCGCCACTAGGGAGGCCCTGAACCTCGTTTTCTTTATCATTCAATGAAGGTTACAATGCTAACTCCTTCACAGGGTTGTTCTATGGATCAAAAGAACTCTCCTTCAAATGTTTCTCATGCACAGATACTAGCATGCATGTTATATACGTGCGTCAGTGGTGAAATGAAGTCTGACTGTCACGTAAATCACCTACTTGGTGTCATGAGGAATTGGGAGCACATTACAAAAACCAGATGGTGAAGAGCGGATGATATTCAGTTCTAAAAACCATTGGGACATTGGACAATCACTCTGCATTTCTGTGGAAAACAATGCTGGAACGTGAACTGTGGGAAATGGTAGAAGGAAATAATGCTCAAGAACGAAAGTGCATTCTCAGATAATCAGACTAATTCTCTCATTTTCCTTTCTTACGGTTCGCATATAGCTTGTCTTCCTGTGTATTATATCAAGCAATGACAATATTACTCAAGGGCAGAGATTGATTAAAAAGACAAGGAGGCTTCTTGTTTTAATTTAATTTCCAAACAGTGAATTATATCAGTGAGATCTAGCATCTAATAAACAACTACAAATAGAAGGAGCCGGTTAATTATTAGAGACTATTTCGGGGACTGTGGCATGATACAGAATGAGCCCTTTTCACATGTCAGGCTGTCAAGCCCAGTCCTTCTAACAGAGGAAGCACAGACGGTGTGTGAACAACACAAGAAGGTGAGTTAGCCTTCCTAAAACTGTTCACAGGAGGCAAGGAGCCTGAAATGGCGCAGTGTGAATGGAGTATACAATGAGCCAGTGACATTTGATCTCTGGGAGCCGATGCATGATGTGGCCAAGTGCAGCCGTAGGGAGAGGGGCGCGCTGGGCTGGTGCACTGTTCTAAAGGGTTATGGCAGAGACAGTGCAGCTAAAATGAAGCAAGCGATGGCTCCATCTGCTTGGACTATCTCTTGAGTATCAGAAATGCCTTCTCTAGAGAATGAAGGTAAAATAAGGTGAACTGGAGAGTGTAGAGGATGGAAATGTTATTGCTGGATGGGCAGATGTGAAAGGGAGCACTCCCCAGCCTTCCAGAGCAATCTAGAGAATGATCTAGAGATCTAGAGGACCCTAACCCTAACCAGTCATTAAGAAACTAGAACTAGTCGTTAAGAAAGAAGAACAGGAGCTTATTTAATGTTTTCTTGTATGGCTGAGTTATCATTCTTTGGGGGAAGTAAGTACAGTAACAGCTGAGTGAATGAAAACAGGAAGTAAAGGAGAGAGGGGTGAAAACAAATAGCAGATGAAAACAATTCAAGGGATTATGGTGATTAGAGACAAAGGAAACCCAAATATTTTCAATTCAATTTTCTTGACATAAGAAAAGTTGCTGTAACCATTAATCAATATATGTATAGAACTATTGTCCCTTTGAATATATGTATATATGTGTGTGTGTGTGTGTGTGTGTGTGTGTGTGTGTGTGTGTGTGTGTGTGTGTATTACTGGATTAAAGGCTAGATTTCCAGTTAAAACCAAAGGGTGACTGGGCTGCTTACTTCTTAATGAACTTAATAGACTATAGTGGGCTTGATACATAATAATTAAAGAGTGACAGGCAAATAACTTGTCTCTTTTAGGCTTTAGTTTCCTCTTCTATAAAATCAGGATTATAGTGCGTTAAATGGTTGTTGTATGAAGTAAAGCAATGCCTGTAATTTTTTTTCTACGTGTATTAATTTTTAATTTTCTAACAGTGTTGTTCATTTTTGTACAGTGTTTGACTTCTCCCCTCAGGTGTCGTCCTGGTGAGCATCCCATCACCACAGCACCTGTGAACCATCACCACACACCCTTGTGCTTTTCCCGCCTCTATTTTGATCCCTCTCCTCCTCTCCCCACCCCTTCTTGCCTGCTGTAAGCCTCAGATCTATAGTTGCCTACAAGTTTTTTCTATTTTTGGACCCTTTGTTTGGTTTCCCTATATTCCTCCATTAAGTGCTATCTTCTGATATTTTTCTTTCTGGCTTATTTCACTGAGCATAATCCCTTCCAGCTCCATCCGTGTTGCTGCAAATGGCATGAGTTTGTCTTTTTTGATTGCCGAGTAGTATCCACTGTGCATATAGGCCACAACTTCTTGATCCAGTCATTTGTTTTTTGGGCATTTAGGTTGTTTACTATACCTCAGATATTGTAAATAGTGCAGCATTGAACATAGGAGCTCAGGTTTCCTTTTGAATTAGTGTTTTAGGAGTGGAATCACTGGGTCATATGGTAGATCCATTTTTAATAATTTGAGGAACCTCCACACAGCTTTCCATAGTGGCCGGACCAGTTTGCTTTCCCATAAGCAGTGTAGGAGAGTTCCTTTTTCTCCACATCCTCGCCAGCATTTGTTGTTGTCAGTTTTATAATGTGGGCCATTCTCACGTGTGTAAAGTGGCATTCATTGTTTTTCATTTAATGCCTCTAAAATGTTGATGTGCTCTAAAGACTAAGTTTTTCATCATCACAGCATCACAGCATCATTGTCATCACGAGCAGCAGCCGCAGCGAGGCACAGGGGAGCTGAATACACACATCCCTTGACCAGCTCACACAAAAGTAGGCAGCTGTGCAGACTCATGCAGTGCTGATTTCCATTTAAGAAGGGATTAGATAAAGTCTAAATTTGCTTAACTTTTCATAAATCTTCATTCTAGTCACATTTCTTTTTCTGCTAATATGAAGAGAGGCAGAGTTCAAATTTTAACACATGGGCAAATTTAGGAAAATAAACCAGGTAAATAAAAGACACAGAGAAATGAGTAAATACTAATATTCAGTTAATTCCCTTTAAAGGTAAACAACAAGAATACAGAGTGAAATTTGTCTTTTTTCATTATTCTATTGATTGGTAGCAAAAGGACTTTTCATGAGTTTAAGGATATGTAGTAGTGAAATGCCAAGACAATTTGCAAATTCCTTATGAGTTCAGATGTTGTATTTTAGGAAAACAGTGTTGCTGGCAGATGTCGGAACATTTCGTTTTTCTACTAAACTTGTGCTAAAGAATCTTCTTTTCCTGAGAAGAGGAACATTTCTAGAGAAGGTTTCTGAAGTTTAAATATGATAACAGATGGTATTTCAAATCTTCTGTCAATTACATATGTGATGGAAGTCCAAATTTAGATTCATTACACAGTTCTAATTCTTGGCAGGGAGTTGATAAAATTCAGGTACAGTAAAATGAATATCCCCCATGAACTCTTCCTATATCCTGTGGAGGAAATTTAGATGTTTCAGTTCACTTGCCTTTTCCTTTCAAAGATGACTCCAGGGCTAGTTACTGTCCAGTTAGTTGTCAGCACAAATTAGCGTTGGGTCAGTTATCTTCCCCACCCTCTCCCTGGTGAAGCTTATGAACTGGTTTGAAGCTTTAGCGGTTGACCCTGTTATTCTGTGGCTCATAGCATGGTTGTGGTTCTTGGTTGATGAAATGGGGTCACTGAAATGGGGGTGGTGGTGTTGGCTCTCTCCTCGCATTGGCTATCTTCTGGATGTCTACAATGGTGTAACTTGTTTGAAGCACATCCATATGTCCAAAATAAAACCACTGACTGTCTGATTTATGCTCCTACTGCTTTGGTAGCCTGCTGCCATATTTTTTTTTTTTTCTGTCTTTCCTTGTCAATTCAGATGGTGATTAAAAACCAGAGGACTTAGCACATGCTGTTCCATATGTCTGAGACACAATTCCTGGTCTTTATGGCACTGAAACCTTCCCATCCTCATCCATTAGTTCTTATTTAAACACTGGGGTTTTATTCCCCATAAGACTTCTTAAGATTTGTAATTGTATCATACGTTTTACTTTTTTCTTAGCTGTTTGTCTGCTATACTCATGAACTTAGGTACCATATCTGCCTATATTTCCGGATCCTTGAATGGCAAAGACTCGATTGTATTCTTCGCATTTTGTTTTAACTAATTTAGAAGTTATAAGCAAGCTACAACACTAGTACAAACACTCCCATGTATCTAGATTCACTGTTAATACTTTTACCATATCTGCACTATCATCTTCTCTCTTTTTAACATTCTATTCTTTCCCCCAGTCTTATTGGTATATAATTTAGCTACACTTTCATACATATATTATTATGTATATATCCCTAAAAACTTCAGTTGTAGTTTCTCAAAATGACTCCTTTCCAGGCATTTTGATTTATAAACTACAAAGATCATCATTTATCGTTGATATGATATGAACAGAGTCTGCAGTCCACATACAGGTCTTGACAACCATTCTACTATCTACTCTGTTGCCGTAAGAATCACACTCAGCACTGAGTTCCCACACCCCTTTCTTTTAACCTCAGACCATTCTTCAACCTTTTATAAGCTTGACCATCAAAAGGGTCACAGAAGGAAAGAGAAAAATGTCAGATGGTGTCACTTACAGGAGGAACATAGGGAAACCAAGCAAGGGATCAGGAAAATGAAAAGACAAGACTTGCAGGCAAACTATAAATTAGAGGCATTCTGCAGGGGAGGGGGAGGGAGAGGGGTCAAAATGGGGGAGGGAAGAGCACAAGGAACTGTGGTGATGGTGCATGGGGGAGTTGGTGGTGGGAATTTTATGGGTCTATACCTGAGAGGAGAATGAAGCACGATGTAAAAAAATATATGAATTAAAAATTTTAAAAAAGGGCAGGTCAGTCATACTAAAGAGTTTTCCTCGATTTGGGCTTATCTGACGTGTTTTCAAATTACATTCAGACACCACATTTTTGTTGGGAACACTACATGAGAGACGCTTCTTATGGCACAACACATCATAGCAAATAGTCACATTTTAATACAATTTCTTTAAAAAATTGTATTCTGCCTTTTGGGATATTTCAATTACATAATCCCGTATTATCAATTATATGATTGGGCCTTACTCATTTTATGGCTGAAAGTTTGTAGCCTTTAGCCAAACTGTCCCTGTTTCCTATCCCTCCATCCCCCAGCCACTGGTATCCACCTTTTTTGCTCTCTGCTGCTAGGAGTTTGACTTCACGGATGTGAGTAAATGAATGATGAAGGGCTGATTCTAGGGCTTCAGACCTGTGTTGGTCAGTGTGCTTTACACGTGGTCTTAATGAGATTGTTCAAATGTAGAGGAGTGTTGTACCTGAACCCAGGCCCCTAGAGCCCTTCTGTTCAGTCTGGAGTTAGATGTTTAGATGCTAGATGTGTATATGTGTGTGTGTGTGTGTGTGTGTGTGTATATATGACCTAAATGTGTATATATAACCTAAATGTTATATATATATATATATATATATATATATACACACACACACACATACATACACACACATCTACATAACCAAAATGTTATATATATAGCCTAAGCATTACACACACACACACACACACACACACACACACAGTTGACTAGGTATAGGTCGCCGTTTTTTAAAAGATAATGTATTTACATCATTCCAGTATCTGGAGCACAGGCTTGTGGTTAATGAATAAATGAAGGAAGGAAGGAGTGTCCACGCTTAGCATTATTCCATGAAAATCGATCCCTTGATTATTTCTATAGTCTGTCCTTGGTAGGCCCGTAACGCATCATGGGTGTGAACCTGCCTTCCACACTAGCAGAGGAAACATGGGGGCCCAGGACCAGGGGGTGCTTTGCTGTAGGTCATGCACATGTGACTTGGACCCAAACATTTTCCTGATGATTGTCTGAGATTTTTGTGTGATGCTCTTAATCTCTCCATCAGCAAGGATTTTCTAAGTGTTGACCCATATTTTGACATCAACTTGTAGCTTTCTTCTTTCTCCTTTAGGGATGACGGAGTAGAATCTAATAGGGATACTTTTAGTAACTGTCCGTGATCGGTGATGAGTCATGGATGAGGCTCTTCCAGAGGGATGTTATTACTCTCACCTTCAGCATCAGGATCTGGGTGATTTTCTCAGGATAGACCCAAAGACCTTTAGCAGGGCTGGGTGCTTCCTCAGTTCGAGAGGTTGGAGACATGTAAGAGACTTTGTTTCATGTGGTTCTCATCAGTAGAAAAGATCTTCCGTGTAATTATTATATTATCCACTCATTCTGTGGCATTCATTTCTGAGAGCTCTGTGAGCATTTTGAAGTCTCTCAACATAAGATGAGAAAAATCGGGAGATGCGAAATACTTTCTTTTTTAAGAAACAGGTTAAATTTCCACTTGCTATCTTAGGATGGATTTCCCATCAGAAGAACCCTCCTGCTAGAAATGCTGGATGAGACACAGAAACATCCTTTTGCATTACTAGTTGAACTTTGACGCTAAAGGAAATTCACAGAGACCAAACAATGAAAAGAAAGTATTGAAAATAGAGCAGTAAAGGGCTCTGTCCTTGGTTTTAATGGCTGCACAGGTAAATCAGTAACAATTGGTCTTCCAGGGCCTCCCTGGTGGCGCAGCGGTTGAGCGCTGCGCTGTGGAGCTGTCAGCAGCGGTGATGGGAGTTCGATGCCCAGCCCTGGAGAATCCCACATGGTGTGGCAGACCTCTCCTGCCTCGCCCGCTGCTCCCCTCAGCAGTGTATTTCTGATCTGCTTGTTCTGCTCCCCACTCTGTCTCTGGTGAAGCCTCTCGCCACCCCATAGCTCTGGCCTGTACCCCAGCTTGTATAAAAAAAAAAGGCAAAAAAAAAAATAAAAAAAAACAATTGGTCTTCCATATTTTAGCTGTAGTGTTAGACATAAATAATAGATACAAACAATATAAATAATAGTTGCTAAATTAGTCCAAATAAATATAAAATATGTGTATCTCTTTTTTTAAAGATTGTATTTATTTTTGTGTAGAAGAACTGGGGTGATGGCCAGAGGTACGGGAGTGAGAGGATTCACAAGAAACAGAGAGGGGAGCAGAACAGGTGGGTTGACTGAAACCCACTGCTGAGGGGAGCAGTGGGTGAGACAGGCAAAGCCTGCTGTGCCATGTGGGTCAGCTCCTTGGCCAGAGATCAAACTCAGGCTGTAGAGGTGATATCTTTGAGACTTAACTCCTCTGCCACCAGGGAGTCCCTGTATGTGTATCTTTCAGTGCAAGTAAGTCCATGGTGATTTCTCCCAAAGTTATGTTAGAATTCTGCAGATTCAGAGTTTGCTTTTTTTTGTAGCTTTGTTTTGACTGTGGTCTTTGGACTGAATAGTGTTGCTAAAGGAACAGGCTTACATCTCATTTTAGTGATTGAAAACCTACCAGAGCAATTCACTCAGTGAACTTAACTCAATGAAATTAAAATTCAAAAATAAAAATTCAAAATGAACAGTTTATATTTTGAAAAACCCATTCTCTGTTTATAATGTGTTATCTATATATTATGTGTTATATATTATTAACATGTTATGTACTTTTTTAAAGTAAGGATGAAAACAAAGCAACTTTCTTGGCATTTCCAAAAGTCTGGTTGGTTTGTTTTCTCCCCTGTAAAGGAGCTGAGTTGATGAATGCACATGCTTTCTGTGATTATGACTATTCATTCAGAATGTTTTTGAGTGTTTACTGAATGTTCTAGGCTAGGCATTTGAAGATGAGTAAATATTGATCCTGCACTCAAGAAACATAGTCAAGTGAGGAAAACAGTAATAATCAAATAATTAAGATACAGTATTATGTTTCATGATTACAGTTAACTTAACTGGACAATTTAAGGAAATTCAAAGCAGGGAGACCAGTTAAGAAACTATTGTATTAGCCTAGGTTAGCAATGAGTACTGATTCTTCCCAGTCATTGCTGTTAACTCAATCTATGTATTTTTTTTATTCTTCATATTTTTTACATTATTGTGTATTCCCCATAGGTAACCCGCCACCAATTCACCCGTGACCCATCACCATAGTCCCTTGTGCATTTTTCTACCCCCTTTTTTTTTAAGATTAGCATTTTTTTTAAATATATATTTTTATTGTTATTTATATCGTTTACATTTTGTATTCCCCTTGGGTAGCCCACCACCAATTCACCTGTGGTCCATCTCCGAGGTCCCTTGTATCCTTTTCTTTTTTTTTTAATAATATATATTTTTATTGTTATTTATGTCTTTTACATTTTGCATTCTCCTTGGGTAGCCCACCACCAATTCACCCGTGATCCATCTCCATGGTCCCTTGTGTTCTTTTCTATTCCATTTTGTGCCCTTTCCCTTCCCTCCCTCCGGCTCCTTCCTCCCCACCTCCCCCCCCACTGATTGTCTCTCTCCCACCCGGCCTCCCTATAGTCCTGTTATAAGTGAAACCATTCGATATTTTTCTCTTTCTTTCTGGCTTATTTCACTGAGTATGATCCCCTCTAATTCCATCCATGTCG
>PVIJ01010331.1:0-60877 GCA_004024925.1 Scalopus aquaticus
GATGTCCCCTCTCTTCTCTTTACTCCGACTCTTCAGTTTATTTATAAGTCCAAAGCACCCCCAGGGTCGATTGTATTGCGTAGGGTATCCGGTTCTCGTTGAGACAGCTCTCAAAGTTAGGGATATTTTTCCCCAAGAATCGATTTTTTGCAGGAGAGCCTGATCCTAGCGTCTGTTCGCCGCCATGTTTTGGGGGCGTTGCACCAGCAGTTTCTAATTTTTAAAAAAGATTTATTTATTTATGCATGTGAGTGCTGGGGTGTAGTCCAGATGTGTGGGATGTGAGAGGATTCACCAGAGACAGAGTGGGGAGCAGAACAGGTGGATCTACGGAAATACACTGCTGAGGGGAGCAGTGGGCGAGGCAGGAGAGGTCTACTGCACCATGTGGGAAGCTCCCTGACTGGGGATCAAACTCTTGCTGCAGTTGCTGCAGAGAGCTTCATAGTGTTGAGACTTAACCCCTGCGCCACCAGGGAGGTCCCAGTTTTTAATTTTAATGAAGTCCAGCTTATCAATTATTTCTTTCACGGGTCATGCTTTTGGTATTACATCTAAATGGAGTCTTTGCTCTACCCAAGGTCATCTAGGTTTTCTCTTCTGTTACCTTCTAGGAATTTCATAGTTTTGTATCTTACATGTAAGTCTATAGTCCATGATCCGTTTGAGTTCATTTTGGTGAAGTGTGCCGGATCTATGTCTATATTCATTCTCTGGCAAGAGAATGTATTTCCAGACCTATTTGCGGAAAAGATTGTCATTGTCCTATTTTGTTGCTTTTGCTTCTTTGACTAGATTTTTTGTGGGTCTCTTTATGGACTCTATTCTGTTTCCTTGACCTGTTTGTCTATGCTATGAGATTTTAGTTGCCTACAATTTTACACATTCTTTGCTTAATTCTCTGCTTTAGCCAGAGCTTTGTGAATGTGGGGGGAATTAAGATGCAGGCTCCATCATGTCATTTGTTCCTTTGAACCTCCCAGGGGCTTCCCTGTCAGAGTTCCTGCCCCTCCAGCGTCTTTACTGTGCTGTCACCTGGCTCCTGCTAACTGCTCCCCATTTTGAGCTTCCCAGCCTCACCTGCTTCTTCCAGAAATTGCTGGCTCTTCCCTGTGTCCACACCCCTTAGCCTATGATTATTGGTGCCTGGGCCATTGCCCCCTTCTCACTTTCTGCCTCATTAATACCACTCATCCTTCAGAATATCTCCTAAGACCTCAGTCTTATTCATCTGCTCTATGCCAGAATATCTTGTGCTTAATCTTCGTGATGAACCTGAGGAGGGAAGGAACTCAGTCTGTTCTTTATATTTTATTTCTAGAAACTAGCATGGCTCTTCTTGGATGTCTCGAATGTTTAATCACCCACGCTCACATGCTGTGGTCATGGCATCAGTTTTCTATCACAGAGCTAAGGGGACTTTGGTGTCCGATACTGTTTGCTTTTACTCACAGGAAACTTTAGGGTTTTCAGTCAAACACAACTTATAGTTTGACTAAGTAGCTTAGCCCCTTACTTTAATTTTTAAAGCAGCAAGATGCAAGACAAATTTCCCAACCACCTTTCTTGGTCCTGACCATAGAGTGGTGCTGTCTGCGTTGCCTGTCCTGAGGCATCCAGGTAGTCTAAATAGGGGCTGTGGTGCATTTGCGATACAGAAACATAGGCGTCTGTGTGTGCTCTTCTAAGTAAAACGTTAGTCTTATGAAACTGTGTGAGCTTGGAAATTTTTACAGTTGTACCTGTTTTTTTCTTTTAAGTTCATATAATATCCTTCTTTGCTCCAATGGGAATACTTGCAGTTTAAAATGCTTCTTTCCCAGGGATCATTTTAGAATTTTAATTTGTGAATTTTTTTTATCAGTAATTAACCATTACCATGTAAATCACCTTGTAATTTGTCAAACCTGATGAATAGGCTCTGATTTGAAACATCTAAAACTGGTTGGCAATTCAGGGTGCATTTTTCTCTGTGTTTCATTTGATATCTTTTCTTTACACATAAATTGGATTATTCTTGGTGGCTCTTTCAACACAGGAGCAGAGAGGTTTTTGTCTGGGATGACTAATGCCTATGATTTCACCCTCAATCTTTTACCTGATATTTGTCGTGTCCCCCTGTGAACAACTTGTAGGACTTGTGGACGCAAGTGTCAGTGCCTTTGAGGAGGCCCTGGACTTAATGAATGAGGGGTGATTGAGCCTGGTCACCCTCGGGCCCCATTCTTGGCATTGCCACTCTGCGTCAGGCAGGCCCAGAAGGAAACAGAGGCCTGTGTGGAACATTGTGCGTACACTGCTTGTTTAACCTCTGACGTCAGCGGCAAGGGCACCAGAAGGCTGGTAATTCCTGGACTCTTAGGAGCAGAACAAAAACTTGTGTTGGCACCACGTCTGCTGAGCTTAAAAATCCACAGATGTTTTATTGCCAGTGACCAGCACAGTTTTAAATCCTACAAGAGGGACTGGGCATTATCTCTTGTTATGATAAAGTATTCTTTTTTGTTTTGTTTTTCCATCAAGTGTGGAAATTGCCAAGTGCATTATGTTGCAGTCTCTGGGCATAATCCACACAGCTCTCAGGTTTCATAGATACGAACCCAACAGGCACATGGCCAGAGGGGTGGAGTGGGGTGAGGGGAGTGTGTCCCTGTGGGCAGATTCCCTGAGCAGCTTTGGCTGAACTAAATTTTAGTTTATCTTATTTTAATCTTAGTCATGCCTTCATTCGTCAGGAGTTTTTGTTTGTTTATTTTTATTATGTGAACAGGCTCTGTATAAATAATTCATATCCCCTTTTGAAATAATTTTTAAAAGATTTTTTTGGTGCATCACATTTTCTCTTAAGTGAAGCCAAACACTTGGAAGCCCTGACAGCCAGTTCAGGACATACTTTGGCCTGCAGAGCTGTTTCTTGCTCGGAGCTGGGCTCGGAGTCACTGGGCTGAGTTGGAGTCCTGGCTGTGCCACCAGGATGACGCTTATCTGTCTCCCCCAGTCCCTTCTTGGTTAGTAGGGTACTAGTCATAATTCTTCATGGACTTGTCATGGGGACTGAATGAACTGCACATGTAAATTATGCTCACTGCCTGGGCTGCATGTATAAGGTACTTAAGAAATGTCTGTTTCAGTGTGTGAATGCTTCAGAATCGTTCCCTTGAAATAGAGGGGGTGGTGGCGGTAAAGACTGACCCTGATC
Organism: Scalopus aquaticus; assembly: GCA_004024925.1. NCBI lineage: Eukaryota > Metazoa > Chordata > Mammalia > Eulipotyphla > Talpidae > Scalopus > Scalopus aquaticus. The sequence continues at coordinate 3,200 of PVIJ01010331.1, forward strand.
TTAGAAGTTTTATTACTTAGATAATATGAAGCTATCAAGGAAGGAGGTAAGGAAGTAATCTAACCTGGAAGGGGATGATCAAAAGAAAATCACAGGAAACCAGAACACCACCTTTCAAAGCTCAAGCTGACTGTCACAGAGAACTTCCAAGTCTTACTGTCTTTACCAAATATGAACTTATTCCTTCTCCTGTGCTCGGAGCCATGAGGCCAGGCAGCCCTCCGGAGCAGTTTCCCTCTCTGTGGTCATGCAAGGACCCAGACATATTTCGTCACGGGCCTTTGTGCCACATTGGAGCTTGCTTGTCTGCCGTGCGGATGAAGAAGGTGGCATAGAAGGAGAAGGAAGAGCGAGGGAAGGAAGAGAGGGGATGGGAGAGACAGACAGAGGGAGAGAACATGTGAATGATAATGAATACCAGCTAAGGGTATTGCAAAGGCTTTTAGGGACTGGGCATGGAAATAGCAAATGCGCCTCTTCTCCTTTTGTCCCACTGGATGGAAACAGTCCCTCTGCTCCCACCTAGCAGTGGGGTCCGGGGCAGCCAATTTTCCCTGTGTGCTTGTAAGAGAGGCAGCATAGGGGCAGGTCTAGGTAGCACAACAGTTAACCGCAAACTTATTTTCTGCTAGTGCAGACATTTTCTAGAGTTAATCTATTTGTACCCATCACTTGAAACAATTCCTGAAATTCTGTATAACACCAGCAGAGGACCCGAGAGAACTTACAATCATTGTTTTTTTATTTTAGGGATTCCCAAAAGTCAGATCTACTGAGATATCTACTTCTGAACATTTCATTGCTGTGCAGTTAGCCAATAGACAAAGAATCATCAGATAGTATCTTAATGACCATGCCTGACAGGCAAATTTCTATTAATAAGAAAGTTTTTCATGCTTTGTATCCTGCTGGTAGTTAGTAAATGACAACAGTCAGAGAAGTTAATGATCCTATTGTGCATTGAAATGATTAATGCACAGACTAAGGGTCAAGACTTTTATTATTCTTTTACAAATATGACTCAGTAATTCAACCAGAATTTGTTCTTATCTCTGGTGGGAAGGATGATGGCAACTTTCTGTGTTACATCTTCTGATAAAGGGTCTTACTCCTGCAGGTTTATTAATAGTATTTTTCTCGAGCAGCTTTTTTGAATTATAATTGGCCTATGTACATATTCAGCAGTTTATTTGTAAGAGTTCATGCTATACGGGACACACCAGGGGCCATGCTTACCTAAGCTTCTGGGTTAGTGTATACCTCACATTTTACAGCATTTCATAGTTATGCTGAGTCCCATGATTGAGTCCTATTCCTTCTGGGAAGGCTCAATGCCGAGCAGTGGGTGCGGGGGGTGGAGCTGGGGTGGGAATGTGTTCTCAGCATCCAGCTGTCTGAATCCGATCCCTTTTCCACCATTCAGCCACTCTTTGACTTGGGCAGTGTCTCTGCTATCGCTGCCCAAATGTTCGTATGCATTTCTGTTGCCCTAACAGGCTCCCCATCTCCTAATAGTAAATCATCAAATTGTTCATCTTAAAAGATCACATGATATCCTAAACATACACAATATTTGTCAACCATGTATCAGTAAAATTGGAAAAATATAAAGTTGCTGTTCCATTGTAAAAATAATCATGAAGAATAATGCAGCAGCATTTATAGATAGGTCATGCTGTCCTTGCTGCTTTTTTCTTCCTTGTGCCTTTTTTCTGTGACTCTTTCCTAAAAGTGTTCTGAAAATTTGCCTTTGTATTTTTTACTTAGTTAAATGGAACTCAAATCTATTTATATTTTTTTTCTGTATTTTTTTGCAGGAAAGAGCAAGTTAGTACCTTGTATCAAAACCTCAACCTCGTGGAGCCAAGATTAATCCAGCCATATGAACATGTTATCAAGAACTTTATCCGTGAGATCAAACTTCAGAGTACAGAGATGGAGAGCCTGGCCATCGCAGTGAAGAGGTACTGAGGACCCCCTCTCTGGGTGGCACATGGGGCCCTTTCATTGGCCCCCTAGCCCCGGCGGCACAGGGACTGCGCTGCATTGTCCCATTGTGGTGTGGGAGCACTTCCTGAATCTCAGGAATCTGGAACCTATGAACTGAGCCAGTGTGAGGGAGGTTGTGTCAGGTACAGCTCACAGAGCCAGCCACCAGCCCTCAGCAGGTCACTGTCATCCTGTCATAGAAATTCTTCAAGGCTACTGATTCCACACAGGGCAGTTCACAGAAATTTGTTATCTTATATCCAGCCACTTGAAGCAAGCAGGAAGCTTTTCATAGAGGCAGTCAGACTTCACTTGAGGCCTGGCCTTGTTGCTGAAAGGTGTGTGACTTTGGCAGGTTACTTAATCTCCCTGAGTCTCAGTGTCTGCATCTGATCAGCACGGCTATAGATCTTCACATCTTCAGGGTGTGGAGACTTAATAGATGGTGGGTACCAACAGTGCCTCTTTCCCTCTCTCTAGCCCTCTGCACCCAGCCTGCACTAAAAGCCTAAGAGCTACTAAATCCTTACTATCAAAAGATAGTTAATATAAGCCATAACTGGCTTACATAGGACATCTTGCTGGTTTTAATAGCAATTCAGTGCAAAAGAATTTTTATGTGTTGGAATCCTTGTTCCCTGGAAGCACCACACTCCTTGACATGCATCAGAAAAAGTGAATTTTGTTTGCCACAACTTCTGGTGTTCTGCCCTGTGGTGCTTCTCACTACTGTGAGCTCCTTCAGCAGACCCAGGTCCACACCCCTGCTGGCCTCTGCCCAGAACTTACAAACAGCCCCTTACGTAGGAGGCCCTCTCTCTGCACAGGGATGCTCCTCTGTGTCTGTCTTCTTTCTCTCAGTGTGATCAAACCATCTAGTTGACCCTTTGGCGTAACTGAAGGTAATTAAAATGCAAAAGAGAAAATGTTTTAAAATGTTGATGCTAAATAGGTCTTTTTTACACTGAGATTCATGCAAGAGTTGAATTATCCACAGGGAGTTTCTTATGAACATTTTCAGCTTTGGACTGATCTTTCCCCTTTTGCCGTCTAGAGGCTTTCAATAGGGTAATAGGTGGTCTTCAGAACTCCAGATTCTGTCAAGCACTGTAGCGTGTGGGTCAGAATCCCAGAGTTGGTGTCCTGGGGGGGAGTAACTAGCAGACACACATATTGAATATTTGGAATGTCCAGTGAATATCTTTTAAAACATACAAACTCGGGCCTCCCCGGTGGTGCAGCGGTTGAGCGCTGCGCTGTGGAGCTGTCGGCCGCGAGCGATGCAGGTTCGACACCCAGCCGGGGAGAATCCCACATGGTGCAGCAGACCTCTCCTACCTCACCTGCTGCTCCCCTCAGCAGTGTATTTCTGATCTGCCTGTTCTGCTCCCCACTCTGTCTCTGGTGAACCCTCTCGCCGCCCCACGCCTCTGGCCTGTACCCCAGCTTGTATACATAAATAAATAAAATTCTAAAAAAAAAAAACAAAAAAAACATACAAACTCTTTTTTTTTAATTGTTATTTATGTCTTTTACATTTTGTATTCCCCTTGGGTAGCCCACCACCAATTCACCCGTGATCCATCTCCATGGTCCCTTGTGTTCGTTTCTATTCCATTTTGTGCGCTTTTCCTTCCCTCCCTCCGCATCTCCCCCCACCCCCCGCTGATTGTCTCTCTCCTATTTGGTTTCCTTATAGTCCTGTTATAAGTGAAACCATTTGATATTTTTCTCTTTCTTTCTGACTTATTTCACTGAGTATGATTCCCTCTAATTCCATCCATGTCGCTACAAATTGCATGTGTTTATCTTCTTTCCATGCTGAATAGTATTCCATTGCGTATATGTACCACATCTTCTGGATCCAATCATCTATTTTTGGACATCTGGGTTGCTTCCATACCTTTGCTATTGTGAACAGTGCCGCAATGAACATACGGGTGCATGTATCCTTTCGGATTAGTGTAAAACATACAAACTCTTATGTACACACCTGCACTCACACCACCCTACTCACCCCACACCCCCCACACAAAAGAACACAGACCCATACAGAGATATGTGGGGGACACACACATTCATATATAACCTCGAAGCATGGTAGCATGTAAGCCCATGAATGATGAAAGAGACTGGCATCCTGTGTGTCCTCATCACCAGCGAAGCTGCTCTCCTGCAGTGGAGGGAGCAGGTCCCATTGTTTTGAGCTGTGTGGGTGCTTTTCTTTTCTCCATTCCCTTTGTTCTGAGACCAGGACCTACGAAAGGTCTCTCCGTGGCTGTCAGAGACCTCACTGAGTGTTTAAGATGCTACGTGTGAACATTTCCTGCATACTTAACCAAGGATCATCCATCTTCACTTCTCTTTTTGGTTGAGGAAAGATATTAATCTGTTCTTTCTGCCCTCGAACCTGAAGATTGGGGCCCCAGAATCTGGATAAGATCCCTGGACTAGGTTGTGGTGGGCCAGTCCAATGCAGCATTTTGCTAGGATTTAGGAATTGCTGGGGCAAACGCTGTTGCGTAGATGATGCTGATTTACTTCCTCCTGTCCCCAAAAAAGAGATGCTGGAAGTGAGAAAGGCTGAAAGAGCACATCAGGAACAGTCCCAGATGCCTACCTGCTTGGGACCAGAGGTCTTAGAAGGAATAACTGGGAAGAAATGGTCATAAAAAGGGAAAAAGGATATATGACTTAGTTATTTACAATCACAACTTCACTAAAAAAAAAAAGTTGTTATTGAGCTACGTAATTCCTAGACTTTAAATAGTAGGGCTGTATAAACACACTAGAACTAGCTGAATTTCCAAATTGATTAACATAACCTTAGCATGTTGTAAGGTGAGGAAGAGGTAGGCAAGAGCAGAAAACAGTAATAAATTACTCAGTATCATACCTCCACCACCAAAGCTTGTTTGCAGTTTTATGTAGAAATTAAACTAATACACAAAGTGGGTTGGGAGTGAGAAAGTAAGCTGAGAGCAGTTGGATGGTGTGGCGGAACTCATCAAACAGGAGGACTGGAGAGCTTCTCTTCAGATCATAGTTTCCACTTTTTATTAATAGCATGTCAATGGTGCAAGTGACTTTATTCTAAATCTCCTGGTGTCTGCTTCAGGTCATTTATAATCCAGTTGAGACAGCCAGATATATGCTTGTGAAAATTTAGATAATTGAACATATATATCTGAGAGAGAATAAATAATTTTTAGGTCTTAATTTGAAGTTTCAACCATTGTAAAGTGACAGATATCTGCTTACTAGACATTGGATAGGTAAAACTCTCCTGGAACTCTTCTCTGCAAAATTGTTCTATCTCTTAACTTTTTGACAAATCAGTATGGTTGGCCTTTAAAGAGATACGATTTATTGATTGTGTTAATTAAAAGAAAGAATTTTTCTAAAGGGAAACCAGGTTTATATTTTAGAACTTCATGGGACTGATAAGAAATAATTGTTGGGGCTGATAGGAAATAATTATTGAGGCCCCTTCTTTTTAAAATACTAAGTACAGCATATCATACTTTATGTTTCATACAATAACATTTCAAAATTTTTTCCAGCCATCTCTGTACCATGGAATCTTTGGGTCCAGGGTTGTAACTCTGGCATTTATTGAGAGCCTTCCAGCAATTTGATATCTTTATCTGTTCTTTGCCACCATCTAGTTTAATACCACTTAATCTAATTTTTCCATTTATTTAATACCTAGTTTTAATGTCATTTTATACTCAAGTGGTCAAATTTCCAATCTCATTTTATTATGTGGAAAGGGGAATATTATTTTAAATGGTGTGTTTCTCCTCATCTGTAAAATAGAGGTCTTGAAGTAGATGAAGTGGAAGTTTCTCTTCGCTCATGTTACATGTCTAAGAGTGTAGTGAACAGGTGTGCATCCTTGTGAATTTCAGGGCCCAGGATAAGGCAGCCATGCAGCTGAGCGAGCTGGAAGAGGAAATGGATCAGAGGCTTCAGGCTGTGGAACACAAGACGCGGAAAGATGTGAGTGTGTGGGATTAAACTTTTCACGTGACAGATCCTTATCTGTTATGGATGGTCCCTGGGCAACCTGCAGGCACAGAAGCCCAGGCTCCCACAGGGACTCTGACCAAAGACACTTATGACAGTGGTGACTTTTGTAGTGCATAGAGTAAGGAGAGAGAGGGAGATACAGCAGGGGAAGGGAGCGGAGGGGCCAAAACAGGAGATGAAAGAGTGCAAGGGGCGGTGGTCCTGGGTCCTGGGTGGTGGCAGAGCTACAGGAGCTCCACCTGAGGGGAGAACTCAAATACTGTCAAAAATGAAAATGATGTAAGAAAATAAATATTAAAAATATGAAAAAGAAGTCAACACATAATCATGTAAATAAAGGGATAATTTCAAGTAGCCACAAGTGCAATAAAGAAATGCACGTGTGCTAGACAGTGAGCGAGAGAGGATCTGCTTCTGGCTGGAATCAGGGGCCTCTTTGAAGTCATGGTGTGAGATATGAGGTCTGAAGAGAAGGCAGAGTCGGCCTTTGGTAGAGGAGCATGGCCCAATTTTTATATACCACTGTTTTATTGCCCATGTCCACTGTCAGCCTTCTGTCTACACTTCAGTGGAAGGAAGATTCTCTGGAAACTCTGGTGTTTTCTAATGGAACATACTTTTGTGGGTCACTGTAGGAAGTCTTAGAGTTGAAAGTGGATATGACCTTCAGTGATTTCCGTTCAAGAAATGGAGACTTTTTTCCTTATAAAATATATTTTGATGAATGATATTTACTGAAAACAAAAACTAGACATTCATTTGAGTAGCTAATTTGGGGTGGAACATCCCATTTCTTTTTCTATTAATTTGCCCCATTAACTCCGAGAGGCAGCAAAATGGTGTAGGAAGAGCCTGCTCGTTGGCATCTGCTAGACTTTCACTTGCCTCCTGCCTCTGACCTGGTCTAAATTAGGGTCACTGGAAAAATAACTTACTCTCAGATCCTTTGTTGTTCTATTCTAAAGTTGGCCAGCTGCCTGTGTTTCTGAGGACTAAGCCCGGTGGTCTCTAAAGAGGGCCTAGCTCAGTGCCTGAGAGGGTGTGTGCACCATGGCTGTGGCCAGGGGCTTTTGTTGCTCATGTGCTTTGGATCCTTTCAGATTCTTCACCTCAAACTGCCTTACCACATGGGTGCCTTTGGGTCTCTTTGTTTTATTATCTCTTAATCTCAAGATTAACAACAATTTGGATGTCATATTCAATAGAGTGAGTGTTGAGCTTTCGTGCAACAACTGTCCTGTGCTTCCATTAACTTTTTATTTTTGCAGTCCAGCAATAGTATCATCAAATTTTGTCTGCCTTTTTCCTCCCCATTCATTTAAGTGTGCACTAACTCATGCATCAAACACTTACCAAGCACATGTTATTCTGCTGGCAAATCTAATTGCTTCTTCCAGTAAGTATTTCCCAAATTTATTGTTGGTCATAAAGACCTAATACCTTTATGTCCATTACAGATCTCCCTCAGTTTCTTTGGCTCTGGTACAGGGTGACAAATAAGCGGCATCCACTGCATCATGTCTCTCTTCCTGGGGACACCTTACGTATGTAGCCAGCACTTCGCTGTGTGGATGTGGTTTCTGAAACCTCAGCATGCTGCTGCCAGCCACGCAGTTGGGCACTGGGTCAACACCTGTCTGCAAGCCCATCCTTATCTGCCAGTCTCACTGGAACAGCACACCCAGACTAACTGAAGATTTTCCCAAACTGCCTTTTAGTCAGTGTGGCTCGCCCAGGTCTCCACGCCCTTCACCCCACAGTTCTGGCCTGACTGGTGGCCTGATGCCCTTCTTTCACTCCGGTGGTTTTCTTGCTCTGAGAACTGCCCCTTCACTCCTTCCCACTTTCCTAGGTTTAACAAAGCTAGAGAAGCCTTCTGTTCTCCGAGATGCCCTCCCCTAATCCTCTCGCTGTAGTCACCTGTCCCTGACCTTGGTTCCTGTTGCACACGTAGTCATAGCCCACTAGTTGCTGATTTTATATTGTAACAGCTTTACCTCTGAGGATGCCCCTTTGCCATTGTTTGCTCCAGGGGACACATGAGAGAAGAACCTGCCTATGGGGAAGTACCTGGCATAGAAATTTGTAAGTGATGTGATTTCAATTCAGATAAGACGCAAGTTCTTTAAAAACAGTAGACCCACCTGAGGCCTGATAACATGGTAGGATTCTGGCCTGCACTGGGGCCCTTGGCTGAACCTTATTTTGTAGTTAATTACGGCAATAATGAATCGACTAGTTCATCATTGTGCTGTGGCTCTCTGTCACAGTGTAACTCCAGGCGATGTGTGTATGCAGGTTGGGGGTTCCACGTTACTTCCACGTTGGTTGGTTTCATTCGGAAGTGCTGTGTATCTAATCATTTGGTTATTTCTACCATCCCTTTGCTCCCTCCCTGTGGAGGAGATTTGGGATCAGTCTCAGTTAGTTATAGTGTTTCTTATCTATATAATTTTGAAGAACCTACTTAGATCAACACAATCTTCTTTTCTTTTATCTTTTAGGAAAAACGCAAAGCTGAAGAAGCCCTCAGCGATCTCAGACGTCAGTATGAAACAGAAGTAGGAGACCTACAGGTGACAATAAAGAAACTCAAAAAGGTTGGTATGCATCAGCTCGACTTTTATGAGTAGCTTCAGCATGTCATGTGTCTAGTCATTAGCCACCGAAAACATCTGGAATCCTGTTGAAGCAACAGATAGGACTCAGACTGCCGTATTTAATTGGATTCCTTGGAAAGACTTTTTAAGGGCTCTGATTTCCTTTTTTGTTTCTAAGGTCAACCTATCTTTTGCATGGTTCTAATACATATTTCTGATCCCTTGAACTCTTTTCTATCAAACCCCAGGTTTTTTCTCCTTAATCTCAGGCAATCAAGTGACCTGAAATCCCACAATTTCAAGCGAGTGTCTGCTCCTTGACAGTCAGGCAGTCTTTCCTGGTCCTGTATCTCTGTATCTCTACCCCCAGCTTTCTGAAAGGTAATTGGTAGGTTTTAGTGAACAGTGATTAAATGAAATGAATATTCCTCTTCTACATAAAAGTTCCAGATCTAGAGACCCCTTGATCACCAGGAGGTGGAGGGAAAAAAACTCACTGAAGGGTGAACAAAGGTGTGATTGGGTTTTAGCCTTTGCTCTATTTAGTTTCTACTGAGTAGGGTCCTTTTCACTCAATGTTGTGTTGACTGAACTAGCTCTGGATCAAGGAGGCAGGACTGGGAGGATTTTGCCAATTTTTATGCTTTCAATACCTGCCCACTACCGATTTCAAGCTACCAAGTTGACACCACTGATGAAGGATTTGGGAAGAGATGCTTAAAACAATCTTTCACTTGCTGCTGCAAGTTGGCTCCAACCCAGTACTGGACACACTTCTCGTTTTGTGGATTGTCTCCATAACTAATGAAACTATCTTAGCTAAAATGAATGGGAACACTTAAAAAAAATAATCATCTCTGAAGGCAGCATTGTGAATTTGGACACATTACGTTGCCTCCCCAGTGGTTCATGTAATGATTAACTGTATTTGGTAGACTGTTGCAGTTTAAACCTCTGGAATGATTAAGAACTCTCCCTAATAGCCTTAGGAATTATTATCAACTTTACATCTGCTTTCCACAGGTCATTCGGCCGCACACTCTTTGCTTGTATTATAACGTTTGAATGAACTAATAGCTTGATTTTGCCAGAGACACAGATTCTCCTAGGCACTGTCCTTATTTGCACGTCATCCCAAATCCTCAGACTCTGGGAATGTATGCAAGATGAAGCATAGATTCTGGCCCTGATACAGCAAATGCTGAAGACCAACTAGGCACTGGACATTGAGATTCAGGGGTGCTGAGACCTGAGACCTCAGAGGCACTGTGCTGGGCTCTGCCTGTTCTGCCTGGGACAGTTGGCTTCTTCTCTCTGGTCTTTTTGTTTTTCATCTGTAAAATAGGATTAAGAATAAACTATTCTGCCTAACCTTAATAATAATACTTTATTGACTAATTTATTAAGCTCTTTTTTGTAATTAAAAAATAGAATTCTCAACTTTTCACGGAGGAAGGGGTAAATACCCTACTTTTACAGAAGAGGATAATGAGTTCCAGAGAGGTCAAATAACTTACTCAAAATCATCCTGCTAACAGGCAGTGGTGTGGTCTCACAGCATAGTTTGTGCTTTCTCACTGATACCAGACTCCCTGCCTCTTTCTTGAAAGGGTTTGTTCTGCAAGAAAATAAGAGAGAACTTGTGTGAGAGTACATTACAGGCTGTAAAGAACTACAAACTTGCAAATTTATTAAAGTTGCCTTCACCTTATGCCACTGATTCTGAGAAACTCATTTTTTCCCACAGCTTTTCTTCCTGAAATTGGTATGCATCTTAAAATTGATGGCTCTTCTTAGTTACAGTGATACCAGAGGCAGTCGTGACATAGTGGGGTGGAAGCCTTTGGTTGATCACATCTAATAAAATGAACAAAATATAGTGTCCAAGTACTGAGATTTTGACGTGGACTTGGTGAAATATGGGTGTACATTTTGATCGATGTATAATTTTTCAGTCACCAGACATCCACAAATCACCCTGGGGATGTAACTATTTGTAGGAAAGACATTTTTGTTGTCTATGTTATAGATTCTCCTGAGCCACTTTAGTTCTGGAAATATTAATGAGTCAACCAACAAGCAAAATTCATGTATGTATTTATGTAGTTTTATATTTGTATGTTTCTAGGTTCTTATCATACTTAAATTTTATTGATTTCCGTCATTTTATAAGCATCTCTTGAAATCACCACGAAGGAAAACAGGTGAATCTAACACTAATTCTGCTCTTAAAAATCTTACACACTAGTAGGAGACATAAGGCACTCATAAACTTATAATACAGGATAGAAAGTGATAAGTTCAGATAAAGTTCTAGGAGAATTTAAAGGTTCAGATTCAAATGCAACATAATTGAAAACAAATGATTCTTGGATTGCTTAATAGTTGAATGGTTTCTAAAAATGATGTTTCAAAGAAAATTTGTTAAACAGTAAAACCCCTTTTCAAATGCTAAAATTATTTATATCAGACTTTCAAATATTTTTGAAGTATATGTAGTTTAATTATTTACAAAATTGTGTGATGTCGAAGATGTCTAGAATTTCTGTGTCTATATGCAAGGATATTTCTGAACTTCACTGAATTCATTCAGTGTGAGCTTGTTAAAAGACTTTTATTTGATCTTTCAGCTAGAAGAACAATCCAAACATATATGTCAAAAAGAAGATGTGGCTGCATTGAAGAAAAAGATCTATGACTTATCAATGGTAAGAATTACCTTCTCACTTTCAGAAATGTATTTTCAGTCAGACTACTATTTTCTTGCTGAAACATTTCTATATAGTTTCCATTTTCTGAAAATGTGTTTAAAACATTTGACTGCTGGTGGGCCCCTCTTTCATTCTTTTTAATTTTTATTTGATTATTTACTTTTGGAATTTCATGTTAATGGGAAGAAAAGAAGAGACTCATGTGTTTTTGCCCACCATGAGGAACTGAAGGCTCCGATTATTTTTTTTCTCTTCTTTTTAAGAAAAGATAGAAATTTTCTAACTAGAATGGTTAATATTTAAATGCAAAACTTAAAAATGTCATGCATGGTTTTAGGTACTATCAATTCTTGAGAATGTTTATCAGTAGTTTCATAGTGCTCATTAAATAAAACAGATGTTTTAAGTGTTTAGTTTCAGGCAGTTCATTCATAACATGTTAAAGTGTAACATGATAAACTGTTGACCTGTAGTTTTGCACTAAATGTCAAGTATTTAAAAAAATTTAAAAAACAAACTGTGAAGATTTAGATTTTTGACACTTTAATAATTTACAGTAATTTCAAATTACCTTGCATTGAAAATTAGCTCTTTGAACACCAAATATTGAAGGCTTCTAGAAAGGGAATTTGTCTGGGCGGTTTCACTACATGTAACTTCATTTCTCCCATGTTGAAGATACTCAAATCTAATGGCCTTCATTATCCCTTTTCTCTAGGAAAATCAGAAAGTTAAGAAAGAGCTTTTAGAAGCACAGACAAATATAGCCTTCCTTCAGAGTGAACTAGATGCTTTGAAAAGTGATTATGCTGATCAGAGTCTGAATTGTGAAAGGTATGAAACTTCACATCTTATTTTTAGTTTGAGTGAAATGTTTTAGAGGACCATTCATATGACTAAAGCTCAGCTATATAATAAAGGTTGTCTGTTAACTTTGCTTTGTAAAGATTTCACTTTTAGTGTGTCACTTTCCTAGTGTTTTAAATTTTTTTTAACAAATTAATTAATTATTGGCTGCTTAAGATAGTACAGGGCTTGATAAATGTTTGAATTAACTAGGAACTGAAAATATACCTAAAGTGTCAAGAGTCAGTGCTAATTAAAGTGCTTTGAAGATAATATTCCTGACCCTACAATATAAGAAAAGGGGAAAGTAGACATCTTAGGTAATTCAATTTACTTTGCTGTGCTTTAGTTTTGTAGTATGGTGTTAATAAGGCCAAACACACACACATGCGCGTGCGCGCACGCACACACACACGTATTGTATATGTATACATAGATACTTAAGGATTTGTAAATAGACAATGCATAGGTATACAAACATAAAATACATAGTATGTAAATCCATATATGCATACAAAAATGAATATATTTGCATATATGCATATTAATGTCTGTGTATATATTCATAGCAATATACACACATGTACATTTTGGACAACCATCTTTTTTTGTTTGTTTGCAAACTTTCATCAGAATTAAGGTTCTATAATGTGAAGCAGAGAAATATTAAGCACTTACTCTATATAGGTCCCTGAGCTAAACAAGTAGTTAGGAGTGTGGGGAATGTGAAAAGGAAAAACAAGGTCTATGCTTTGTTCTTTGAAAACCTCAAACTTACTTGGAATGTTACAGAAGTCCCTAGAGTTCCTAGACACTCTAGGAACTAAACAGTGTCAGAAACAATACCACCAGTGGTGTCATGAGCTGGGTTAATTGCCATGTGATGGTAGATAGTGTTTTTAGTTCAGAAAAGAGGAGGAAAAAACTGTACTAAAGAGGAGACACCTGAGGTGAGATTGGGGGGAGGGGTAGTTTGTCTTGGGAAAGGGAAGAGAGGCAACATCAGTTACGAATACAGTTAAATTAAAGCAATTAATGAGTGGCATAGCCATGTGCCCTGCACTCTGCTTAGCATTTCACCAGCACTGACTCTTCAAACCACAGAATATCCTATAAGTTAGGGACTTTCATTATCCCCATTTCATGGATGGGAAAAGAGTCTCAGAGATGTTCCAAGTGAAGCAATAACCAAAGCAGTGGCAGGAACACAGGAAAGGTAAGTCTGGTTTGGGGAACAGTGGTCAGGCCACTGGATTAAAAAAAAATTTCAAAAGGAAAGATAAAACATTAAAAAAATTAAGTTTAAAAAGTAGTTTAAGGCTATACCGTAAGGACACAGAACAGAACTTTTTACTAAGGATCTTAAGTTCCTGTAAATAATAGGGAGAACTTTAAGCATACCAAGGGAGTGAATGGATGGGTGATTTTGAACAAAAGTTGATAGCCTGAATTTTGAAAAGGTAGTGATGAGATTTGTCTGCTTACAGTTGGGGCTAGAGGTGAGTGGCAGGTGTTCCGAGTGGATCTTTTGAAGGGAGGACAGGGCTTCCTAGTAGAGTAGCAGAAATAAATCACTGAGTGTGAGTACATGATGAACCGAGAAAGCCTGGTTTGGGGGATCCCTCTGCAGTTTAGGGGGAGTAGAGACAAGAGAACAGAAGTAGAGACAAGGTAAGTGGAGAAGAAGGAATCATAAGAAAGGAGAAATAGATGGGGTTGGGATTATATGAAGTTTGCAATGAACAGAGAAGGGTCAGAGGTGAGAGAATGAGTTGGATTGGAGGGGCTGATAATGAACTTGCAGGAAGGGAGGGTGCTTAGCAAGGAAGCAACGAGCTCACTAGTTCCAGTGCTGAACAGAACCAGGTCAGTGGGGTATGGACAGAAGCACTGTGGGTGCTGAGATGGGATGAGGGTGTCGGCATGCTTGTGGGGTCACAGGAAGAAAGGTGGTTGCTGATACACAGAAAAACCCAGCAAAAGCACAGAGAGACAGAATACCATAGTTAAGGACATTAAACGGGTGAAAATGGCCTGGGGGGGTAACTACAGAGGAACGAGCAGCCAAACACCTAATTCTCATTCAAACATAAAATATAATTTTACAGGGATCTGCAAATAATCCGAGAGTACACGGAAGATCGAAATAGTCTTGAGAGGCAAATTGAAATACTCCAGTAAGTTCTCATATAAAATGCTCGGCACATTTTGCATTTTACTTATTTTCTTGTTAATAAAACAAATTCCACATATAATACAAGTTTCCGGTTTCTGAAGCCTGGGTTCTTGGGTCCACACATAATTCTTCTCACCGTGGTGCATTCAGCACATACACTCAGTTTTCTGATGCTTTTAATCCTAAATTATCTATTCAAATCTAGGAAATAGAGTCTAATTCTCTAATTCTCTAAAAGCCCTTGCCAACCAGGCTTTGTGTCCGTGTGTCTTCACTATACCTCTGGGAAGAAAGCACCCTGAACTTGAGATGGTTTGCTTGCAGCTGGGTACTCTCTGGGGTGTCAGCCTCAGGACCTACGGTCACAGGCATTGTTCCCCAGTTTACTGTGCTTCATTAGAGGTGCATTACTTTTTTTGTCTGTTTCTTATCCTATTGGAAATGTTGTACCTGCTCTTTTTATTTTTTTAAAGATTTATTTTTCTGTGTAGGCTAGAGGTGTGGGGGATGAGAGAATTCACCAGAGACGGAGTGGGGAGCAGAACAGATGGATCTACTGAAATACACTGCTGAGGGGAGCAGCGGGTGAGGAAGGAGAGGTCTGCTGCACCATGTGGGTCACTTCCCAGGCTGGGGATTGAACTCATGCCTCAGTGACTGGCGATAGCTTGATAGCACTGAGATTTTAACCTCTGTGTCACCAAGGAGGCTCCTGTACCTGCTCTTTTAGTCTCATAACTAAGTTGCAGTAGTTCCATCCTATAAGGGTCTCCCCCACAAAACCATCCCCACCCCATGCCTTTCTCTCCTTTCTACCCATAGAATATTTTCTTCAGGGTTCAGTCCCCCTTGTGAATTATGTCAGGCTTGACAAATTGATTTTCATCATGCTTGAATGTGTATTGCATCTTATCTGTATTTTTTATAGATATGATGTACTACAATAACGGGTTCATTCATTCATTCAGTATTTTTCGTTCAACATCTTTTGTGGGTCAGATGTTACAGAATCTGAGGGTAGAGTGGCAAGTTGTAGAAAAATTCTCCTTATGGGGTTAGTTTGGTAGAAGATGGAAATTAAA
Source organism: Scalopus aquaticus (assembly GCA_004024925.1). Taxonomy (NCBI): domain Eukaryota; kingdom Metazoa; phylum Chordata; class Mammalia; order Eulipotyphla; family Talpidae; genus Scalopus; species Scalopus aquaticus. The sequence goes on from PVIJ01010331.1 coordinate 18,636, forward strand.
AGTTATGGAAATATAAAATGCCAAATGAGCGAGGTGAGACAAAGAAATGTGTCTGCTAAGGACATATAATAAAAGCTTCTTCCTAGCCAGGAAGGTCTAGGAAGCCTTCCTGGAGGAAGCAACATTGACCTGAGTGCTGAAGGTTGTTGAAGGTTCATCAACAAGCCTTAATTAAGGGTAGATTGACCACTCTATGAGGCAGAGTCTTGGTATTGCCCTGATTTTATAAAGGTTGCCAAGTAAAGTGACTTTTGTTGGACAAATAGTAAGTTCCTCAGTTGGGATTTGAACTCAGTGTCAGCATCATAGCCTGTAACTGGTGCATAGCATTGTCTGGTTGGGACAGCACTGGGTCATGAAGGATGCAGATGCAGATATGGGAGCAGCCAGGAGGAAGAAGTGTGATTGTAACATGCCACATCCAGCCTGGCTGCCAGGATCTGTCAGCATATTGGGGGCTGGCTGGATTCAGGCATTTTGGAAGCAGAGATGAGCATGCAAACAAAGGGGCTACTCAGGGGTGGTGTGGGTTCCCCTGCGTAGTCCATTCCCTCTTAAATGCCTTGAGACCTTTAGAGAGAGGTGATATATCAGTTATGTCACTTCTAGTAATAAATTATGATCTCATTTTTACAAGATTTGATGGGAAATGGTAGAAAGTTGCAAGAAGTGGTAAATCCATGTTCTGAATCACACAGCATGAAAAGAAAGTAGTACATTTACCTCCACAGATTTCTTCCTTATCTGCTTATTTCTTTGACTTTGTCCACAGAACAGCTAACCGGAAACTGCATGACAGCAATGACGGCCTCAGAAGCGCACTGGAGAACAGTTACAGCAAGCTGAACAGATCCTTGGTATGCAGTATCACTTTATGTTACTTTTGCTCTTTCTTGTGGTACAGAAAATCTGATGTTTTTTGGAAGACAATTTCGTGTAGATTCTTGTAATAATGAGAAGCTGTTCTTAATGTTAAAAGGAGAGAATATTTTCCCAAATTAAAACATTTCTACCCCTGTACAGAAATGGACACCTAGATGTTAGCCAACTCTGTTGTTTCGTATTCTAGAAAACTGGAGAAAGATGTATAGATGTGACATGTGTCTTGGAAGAGTTTATATTGCAATAGGGAATTCAGATATGCACAGATGGTAATAACAAGAAAGAGAGGGCCATGACACCAATACAATATTGCCCAGCTGAGAGGAGGGAGCAGTGTCTCTGAATAGGAGTGTTGTAGGCACATCAAGGGTTCTTTATAGGAGTGAGATTATCAGAGTGGAGGCTTGGATTTTCAACCCTTCAACAGAAACAAGCTAGGCCACATTTAAAATTTTGAGGACATGTAGGAGAAAGCCTGTTCTCTCACTTTTGGGGGTCAACTTCTGTTGTGGAGTTCCAGTGCTGTAGCTTTGGGTATAGGTGAAAGCACTGACTCATCACCAAGTCAAATTATGGTTCAAGAAGAACAAATCTAAAAATGTTGGCAAATCTGGGGAACCAGGATGGCCTTTTTGGCTTCTGCCATAGGGTTTGGGCTTAAGATTTGATGAGAAGAGAGTACCATGGAAGTTATGTTGTTGTAGATTTTCCTGCTCATATTTGCTCTTGTGGGTTGCCAAAGTTTTACCTAGTATGCTACAGTTTAACATCTATCTACCTACCTACCTACCTACCTACCTACCTATCATCTTATATCATCTATCTAATGTTTCATATATATTATGTATATAAATCAAATGTTTACATGGAATAACATGATATTTCTTATGTATTACAGCGCGTAAATAATGTATCACCAGGGAATACAATATCTAGAAGCAGTCCCAAATTTAATCGTCATTCTCTTCACCCTCTGGGCTATGACAGGTATGTTAACACCTGCTTTTTGTTTGAATTATGGATCATAGTTAAAAGGAAAGTAAATTTTCTTAGTGTTGCATTATTTATGTTGGGCACTAATTTCTATTTTCTGCTATCTTGTTTTAAATTTATGAAACATGAAGCTTGTCAAGATTAAAATGAAAATGTTTCAGAAAGGGCAAATTGATTTCCTTAAAATGTTATCAAACTTGGCTTTATGAATCTCACCTTTACCTCATCCCTAATCATGTCTTGTTTCTTAGAAGTGGACTCAATAAGAGGTTTTAGGGAACTGGTGACACCACGGTAGATGATGTAATAATGAGAAGCTGTTGTGAGGTGTCTGATGTTGAGATTCTTGGCATCATCTGAAAATGATTAATAGTTCAGCATACTGTTATGTAAACTTTGTTCAAGGCAAAGAAAACTCTCTTTTTTCCCTCAAATTATACTGGTTTGCTGGTATTTTACATAACTATATAATTTGGGGAGTACAGCACCCCCAGCCACATATGCACATGCTTCACCGCTCCTCCAACAGTGCTCAGTGACAATGTCCTATCACCTCCCCTCCTCACTCCTTTTTTTTTTTTTAAAGATTTATTTATTTATGCATACAAGCTGGGGTACAGGCCAGAGGCGTGGGGCAGCGAGAGGGTTCACCAGAGACAGAGTGGGGAGCAGAACATGCAGATCGATGGAAATACACTGCTGAGGGGAGCAGCGGGCGAGGCAGGAGAGGTCTGCCACGCCATGTGGGAATCTCCCCAGCCGGGTGTTGAACTCCCGTCGTCGCCGCTGCTGACAGCTCCACAGCGCAGCGCTTAACTGCTGCACCACCAGGGAGGCCCCTCACTCCTCTTCTGAAAGGAAACTTTCAAAATGAATAGCAATATGGGCAGGGCATGCTGGGAGCTTCTGTATGGAAGGAATTGCAGAGGCTTATCAGAAGTGAGAATTAGCTCTTTTTAAAATTAAATTTATTTATTTTCTTAACATTGCTCACTTTTGAACAGTATTTGGTTTCTCCCCTCAGGTGTAGTCCCCTTAGTTCTCCCACCACCACAGCACCCATGATCCATCACTATAGCCCCTGTGCTCTTGCCGCCCCTGTTTTGGCCCTCTCTCCCTCTCCCCTACTGTTATGCCTCAGATCTATGGTCAGCTGCAGGTTTTGTCTTTTTCCTGACCCTTTGTTCAGTTTCTCTGTATTCCATATATAAGTGAAACCATCCGAATTAAGCTCTACGTTTGATCAAATGTTGTGAAGTATTGGACCCCTGTAACTTGACATCTAGAAATAAAAATTTGAAGATTACATATGTGTCCTGATAGATAGGTCTAGTGCTGCTACTTAAAAAGTTAATTGTGGACTATGTCAAAGATTGAGATAGGAAGTGAATGCATAAACTACCGGCTTCCAGCTCTTCAGTTCTGATGCATCTTTCTGATTTATGTTCATTCCCTTTTCATTTGAGAATGTTTGGTCTAAAAAATAATGAACTTCATATCCTGATGTTAACACAAAATGGTCAGGAAGGTCTATTATTAAGGTTAATTGGTGATCACTTATAAGAAAATTGTTTCCAGGTATGAGATGTTTTTATTTGTGAAATAATTTATCTTAGTGGTGTATTGATTTATAGGCAGCTGGCTGCTATTTTATTGAGAAATAGACACACTTAAAAATATGCGTGTGATACTATTTTTATGGACTAATATTTAAAATCTATTCTAAGTACACAGGGGAAAAACTACATAACAGAAAATTATTTACCATGATTCAGTTTTATAAAGAATGGACATTATGAATAAGACTCATAATTACTAGATTCAGTGCCCCTGGACAGTAGTTTTTAAGGGACAAAGTCATCATGTCCCAATACCTCAGAGTGACAGAACTTTGAACCCCACCTAGCTAATGGACTACTGTGGTCTGGACTGATGTGCTATTTGGGGGTGGGGGTCATTTAGTTATAAAAAGTTAATATTTAATTTTCTTTTTGATAACATAAAAACCCAAAAGCATTTTATAAATTTTATTGCTTATGTGGCCTTACTGGATTTTAACTTGTGTATTTGTTTTAATGTGTTTTTTCTAAGAATGTGAACAAAAACATAACTTGTCTTATATTTTTACATATATAATTGAAATGAAAATATTCTTCAGGCAGGTAAGAATAATTTACTTTTATAATGGTATATGTATAACTTGAGTTTGAAAAACTCTGATCTGTATCTATATTTTAAATTTAGAACCTAGATATTCATGAAGGGGATTTCTCCATTCAGAATTTCATTTGTCCTTTACTCTTTATAAAAATACAAGTAGGTTAAAAACAAACACTTTTGACTGGTAATGACATAGAGCTGGAATAGTTTATATATACTATAATGAAAATGGATTTCTTATAGATTGAGCTAAAATCAGTTTTAGAAGGAGAGTTTCCTAAATGATGAAATGACAACAAAAATACACACACACACACACACACACACACACACACACACACACACACACACACACACACACCTGCCTAGCTAGATTGCTGTCTGTAAGGTATTCCTTCCCTGGGATAAAGACTTTATAACTGAACAGCATATTTAAATGCACATTATTTTTTCACCGTGTTGATTGAAAACAGAACTTCCAGGAAAGTTAACCATTTGGCCCTTATTTTGTCTTGTGAAAACCGAGTGAATATATTCTTGAGTCAGCTTTGAGTCTTTGAAGGGTGGGACCATTGAGATGTCAGCTACATATACTCAGCTTCTTCTAATATCTGAGGGTTTTGAGTCTCATGTCATCATGGTTGCCTTTCCCTTCTGGAGTCTTGGTATTCCTAAAGTAGAGAAGAAGTTATCCAGAAGAGGGCATACTGTTCAGGATATGGTCTGATCACATTAAAGTAAAAAGGTTCACTGTGCTACATAAATTTTTATGAAGGCAATTTGGAATGGTATTTACATCCTGGACATTGTAATTCTTTCTGTATCAGGAAATGAAAATGAAATTTTGTAAAAAAAAGCTTCACTTATTAAATATTTGAGTGTCTTTATTTTAATGGATTGTTGCAAAAATGAACTGATATTTCTTTGAATATTTTATCCCTAATCTTAATCATCGAAATTACGGTGTGTCTCTTGGCAAAGGTGAGAATGTCAGACTTCATGATTCCTCTGCTGTCTGACGGTTGCCTGTGTGATCCTAGCATTGCACGCCCTCGGGTAACGCAGACTTCTCCTTTGCCACCAGGTCATCCCACTCTTCCTACGTGGATGAGGACTGTGACTCATTGGCCCTCTGTGATCCTATGCAGAGGATGAATTATGAAGTTGACAGCCTGCCTGAGAGCTGCTTTGACAGTGGCTTATCTACCCTGAGAGATTCAAATGAGTATGATTCTGAGGTGGAATACAAGCACCAACGGGGATTTCAGAGGTCACATGGCACACAGGAGAACTTTGGGGGTGATGCTTCAGATACAGATGTAAGCCCCAGAAATCACTGCTCTCCTAGGCCCTATCTCTGATAGAGATCTGTCACCTTGACTGACAGCTGTCTGCCCTGAGATTCATCTGAAAGGTCATAAATATGAAGCATAGTCAGTAGAATGTTTTCTTTTTTCCCACCAAGTTAGGGGGAAATTCTCATGGGTCATTGCGAGGGCCCCTCTGTTCCATAACAGAATCAACTGTAGATTTGAATTCAGATTTTTCTTCTCATCAATCCATGATGTAGATGTGTAATATAATGACTCTTGTTTTAGTTGTTTTTTCAGTGACTGATTTTTTTTTTTAAATAAACAACAGGTACCTGATATTAGGGATGAGGAGACATATGGTTCAGATGGTGTGTCTTCCATCTTAGGCTGGAAGCCCCAGGAGTCTGTCAGTGAAGCCAGCGTCATTTGTTCTTCTAGAAAGCCCATCTCAGCGCTTTCACCACAGGTAGGTAGTTTCTGACACTCTTATCCATGAAAGCTAATTTTCTGCCATATTATTTATTAGGAAAAAAAACTAGCACTTCCTTTGGCACCCACTGTTCCTTTTTTCCACTAGACAGACATGGTAGATGACAACCAGAAATCTTCTAGCTCACAGAAGGCTTACAAGATTGTACTTGCTGGGGACGCTGCAGTGGGGAAGTCAAGTTTCCTCATGAGACTTTGCAAGAATGAATTTCGAGGGAATACAAACGCCACCCTAGGTATGGATCCTTTTTCACTCGGTAACAATAAAATGACCTTTTTTTAGCTTGTTCTTATGTTCTTTAGGCATTACATGTACAGATGTACATCTGACTGTTTCTGTGTGTGTGCCATGTCTTTAGAATGGTACTCTTCTGTTTTGGCTAACTTTACAGCAGGAGTAATGACACAGGACTGAGGTTTGTGCTCAGTCAGATCAGCCAAACCAACTTCAGAGCTTGAGGTAACGATTCATTTAGTCAGCAAACATGTCTGAATCCTAATAGAGCCAGATACTATTGTAGGTGCTAATAAGCCAAATCACCAAAATCTGAGCTGTTGGCAACTTATATTTCTAAGGAGGGAAATGAATGAAAAATTTTATTTTATTTAATTTTTTTGAAGATTTTTATTTTTGTGTAGAACTGGGATACAGGTCAGAGGTGCAGGGGGTGAGAGGATTCACCAGAGACAGAGTGAGGAGCAGAACAGGTGGATCTACTGAAATATATTGCTAAGGGGAGCAGAGGGCGAGACAGGAGAGGTCTGCTGGGCCATGTGGGTTAGCTCCCTGGCCAGGGTTCAAATTCAGGCCTTTGTAGTGGTAGTGCTGAGACTTAAGCCCTAGGCTACCAGGGAGGCCCAAATGAAAAATTTTAAAAATGAGAGAAAGCCTTTCTGAAAGGTCTTGTGTGATGTTGATAAAGTGATATTATTGACGGTTGGTTTGTCATTATGACAAAATCATATCCTGATGTATAGTTGTTCCTTCCTCTACAGAGGAACACAGGAGTTATACCTCTCAGAACAAGGAGATAAATAGTGTCCTGATTTCCCAAATTTGCATAATAATCAGTGAAAGGAATTGAGGACATGTAAATTATCATTTATATTTCTTCATCTAAAGAGTTCTTTTTTGATAACCTGAAATGTTAGAGCAGATTGTTTACCCTCTTCTCAATGGCGTCTTTGTAAATGTGTACTTCTCCGTTATACCCTTCAAGATAACAAAGCTGAAAGTTCACTACAATTTGATTAATAAAAAGAGTGCAGGGTTTGATTCAGGAGCCTGGGGGTACAGCATGTTTGCAACTCAAATACTTTCCTATGCACACATATACATGCATGTACACACAGACACACATAATAACTGATATCCTCTAATTATGAGCACATAGAACCTTGATTTTCCTTTTCTTTATAATCAAATCCTTCCCCAAGTCAGTGAACCCATGGATGGGTGCATCCTTGCGCATGCGTGGCCTGACATAGGACTAGTGTCTGATGATTGCTGTCCTCAGAGGCCATGTTCCCGCCACTCTGCCTTGCTGTGCTCTGGGTGGTTGACTCTCATCTAAAGAGGGCTTGGAAGTAAAAGCAATGGGATTATTTACATCATGTTCTCCATGTTCTATTCCTTTCCAGGAGTTGATTTTCAAATGAAAACTCTTATTGTTGATGGAGAGCAAACGGTGCTGCAGCTCTGGGATACGGCTGGTCAGGAGAGGCAAGTGCTTCCTCCGGGGTCAGGCTCTGCCCCTGTTTGTGCAGACAGGCCTTGGAGACACTTGGTGTTTGGGATGCTTATTATTATATAAGTATTATATGCTCTATGGTTATATAGTGTAATAGAATTCAGGAGTGCTTACCTTTCCCTCCTTCATTTATGCATCAGTTGTGTGGAAAGAGGACCTTTAAGTTTTTTTCAGCTGATATTTAGTTGGGAAAAAGAGAGTGCCTTTTCCTAACAAGAGGATTGAGGTGGGCCACACCTGAATGTGGTGGTGGTGTGAGGAGCTGTGTCGCTGTGAAATAGTGAAAGACAGAGATGCTCCTTTCAGTTCAGGGACAGAGGCGCAAACTGAATAGCAGACTGGCATCTGGTGACAATACCTTGCATGTTTTTCTTGCATTGCTGATGACCAGAAGCCTTACACATAGGATTTAATCTTGTCGGCCCTTTGAGAACAGAATCTATCAAACTGTCAGCAAGTAGGTGGGAATGCCTGCCTGTCTGTACCAGACACCATTAAAGTGGTAAAATTCAACACACAAGTACCTGGCCCTGTGGAGATCAGATTCTCAACAGACCAGGAGTTTCAACATTTTAAAGATGTCTGGGGTTGATGTGGGTCTGTTTTAGACACAATAAAATAAGGCACTTGGTTTAGAGTTGGAACATCTATGTTGACATATGTTCTTTCCCAAGGGTGCCCCCACAGCCCAAGGATGTAAAGGTTTGGCTCATTGTGATGTTCCCATTGATAGTTCTCATTCCACTCACCCACAACCTGAAAAATAACTGTTCTCTAATAGACATCTCCTTCTATTCTTCTCTGTGTCCCACATGTGGGTTCAAGTAGCTTGTGGCTAATGCTGAAATGTTTAGAAAATAAGTTCTCAACTTTAACCTGGTTATGCCTTGCAGTTTGCAGATATTCTTGGGATTGTTTGGTGGAGAACATGGTTTGCTTTTGTAAATCAGTAGTGCAAATTTTTATCCTGTTACCTTTGTCTAGGTGACTCTAGGCCATGATGATGACTATTTCACAGTAATAAGTTACTATAAAATTCCTCTCAGTTGGAGCTTTCTCAGAAGAAAAGAGTGAGCATGAAATAGACGAAGGATAAGGCAACACCAGATTGACTGACTGATTAGAACCTTTGCTTCCATACTTTTCTTTTTTCCAGATTCAGAAGTATTGCCAAGTCTTACTTCAGAAGAGCAGATGGTGTTTTGCTGCTGTATGATGTTACTTGTGAGAAAAGCTTTCTTAATGTACGAGAATGGGTAGATATGATTGAGGTAAGAAGTCAAAATGGAGAAACAGAAAGTGATATGGGGGAGGGGTAGCCCATCTTGGAAAATGCTAGTTCTCTGCCTTGTACCAGATTCATCTAAGTTTCAGGATGAACTGGGTGTTTAGAGTTTCCAGTGATAGTTTGCAGCATTAGTTTCTTCCTCAAATTGTTGACAAGTTCTCACAAAGCTAAGGACAATACGAAAGGGAATTTCTGGAAATAAATCTTCTGGGTCTTCCTGTAGATAAAAGCAGAACCCCCATTTGAAGCAAGTGGACATGAAGGTAATCTGAGAAGCAACAGCTGTTCCAAAGAGGGTGTTGTAACTGGGTGTGTACCATGGTTGGATATGTATTGTGGCTTGCATGTGTGCTTGAAGGACAGGTGAGGCAATACCTGGCCATAAAGACATCTTCAAAGTCCAAGATCTATAGCAACTGTGTTCTTAACCTTGTTCTAGTAGTGGTTTGGGTTCTTTATACTGACTGTACTGCTGAAATACCTCCAGTATTTCAAGAATGTGTGGTAACATTTTTGTTTTCTTTTGGTCAACTGAGATGATAGTGTCTTTCATCAGAGAAACTTTTATATCCCTTGGCTTCTTGGCAATTAAGTTTTCAAAGTAGGAAATGGGTTTAATCACAGTGTGCCTCCAACTGTTACCAGTCAACATAAAACTACAGTTCAAGCTGTGGTTCAGCACATGTACTTGGAAAGAAAAAACAACACTTGGCTAATATACTTTTTCAAGGAAGCCTAATATCTATAATTTTTCACAGACATTCAAAGCAAAGGACTGATTTGCTGTCTGATCTCAGCCTCAGATTTTTCTCTTGGGTCTGGTTCTCACCTTGTTAAAAAAAAACAACAGAATGTTCTTTTTCTAACTGAAGGAATGATGTGAGAAATAACCAATTGAAATTGGAATTTAGACTTAAACAATGATAAATAAATACACATTTGTTCTATTTTAAGTGTCATAACTTAAAATTATTACAAATGTTATAGGTGTGTTGACAGAATATTTTTATTTCACAAACTTTTCAACATTTTATTGATTTCTGTAACATATCTGAGAAAGGAAAAATGTAATGTTAATTTCACTTTTTTTGAGACTTGAAGCTAGTTTTTTAGAAGTTAGGGATGGAGCAAGGACTGGAATTGTAACACTTGATTCAAAACTGGTTGCTCCTTCAAGAAAGCACCAGAGTGAACAGCAGCTGAAGAAAAGACCCTGTTAATGTCAGGAAAGCAATTCCAGGGGACATTTAGTGCACAGAAAAGGGACATTTAGTCAAGGAATGGACAAATCCCTTGACAGGCCAGTGAGTTCAGAGAATAATGGATGATCCCAACCAACACAGATATTAACAATATGTAGCCAAAGTTATCGTTGAAACTGTTGGATTTAGTCTTTAAGTCTTTGGATGATGCACCAGGGGGAGGTCAGCTACAGTACTGGAATGGCTGTGTGACCTTGCATGTGCAGGAGCCTCACTGCCATAGTGTAGGTGCTCACACCTGGTAGGTCACATTTTCACACCTGGTAGGTGACATTTTCTCCTATTAGAGTCAATTTCATGGGGCAGAGGGGCCAGGCAAGTCTAGACGGAAAGGGTCAAAATCAAAGTACAAGTCAAGGTGAAGGCTGCCATTGTCAGCCTCCCCGTGGGTCTCTCGCCCATGTCTCTTCTAAGTGCCTCCACGTCCCCCAAGTCCCTGGTACAGGTCCAAGGCCAAGGAGCAAGTGCAGCTTTTCCTTTGCATGTCTCTCTGCTCCATGTGCCTCCTGCAGGTCTTCATCATTCTCTCTCTCCAGTTTCCCTTTAGCTTTTCTTCCCTGCTCAGCTTTACCTTTCTTTAGTGGGGGCAGGGAACCTGGAACCTCCCCTTTCTGTGGGGATTACACCATTATATTCCTTCCAAGGGTTGGTAAGCTTCTCCTGGTAAGAAAAAATTTAACTTTTAGGATCTTTGTGTTTTCCTTTTGTTGTAGACTAGATAGCAAAGAGTGTAGAACTTTCAAACTCTCTTTTTTGTCCCATCAGAGATTACATGTTTGCTTTGTATGTGGGATACTGAAGTTCACTCATACTCATCTGTACTTGGAGTGAAAGTTGTAGGAAACTACATGTGCTCCACAAGTAAATACAATTCTGTGGGCCTGCTCCTTGAGAGTTTTTTGGTGTTTTGTTTTTTTTTTTAATGGAGGGAAGGGCCAACTTGGCCCTGGCTCTTCCAAATTTTTATTTAACCTCTCTGAATTTTAGAGCTCCAACCATCAGTAGGAAAGTGTTTGGCTTATTTTAGAGCTGCTTTTGAGATTGAAAGATATTGTCTATACCTGGTGTGGCACACAAGGGACACTTGGAAAGGACAGCTGCTGATGTTATTGCTGCTGTTGCTGAATGTGGCCCTGCTGCTTGGTGGCACAGATGCCAAAGTCCGTCCACCAGCTTTTGAAACAAGAACCAGTTTAATGGGAGGTCACCTGTCAGGAGACTGGAGCAAAACCCTCAAATCATTCTCCCCAAGGATGGGACTTTGGACAATATTCCTGGGATTGAAGAACAAGTATAGAAAATGCAGACTGGTAGAGTCTGATTGGTTGCTTTCCACTAAGTCATGGTGTAACTCAAATTTGGATTCAGAACTCAACAGAATGAGCACCCTTTGCTTCTGACTGTTGTCCGTCTAACCAGGGGTCAGGCATCTTAGTTCCATCTTTCATAGCTATTATTTGTTGGGGCAATGAGGTGTCATCTTGAGGACAATGAACATTTCTGGGCCTGCGCTGTGAAACACAACTTGTCAACTTACGGAAGATTATTGTTGTTGTTTTTTACTGTTTTCCCTAGAGTAGGGTATTTTTGTCCCATTGTTGCAGGTCTACCCTGCTGTTCTTGCAAGGTAAGCAGAAGCAAGAAAAGACCATCAAAACCACACGACTGCACTGCTATTGTTGATATCATAACTTGTCCAACTTTTGACATAGGCGCAATTGTTTTTCTTCTGGTAGGATGCAACTCACGAGAGTATTCCCATCATGCTGGTTGGAAACAAAGCGGATCTTCGTGACTCTACTGCAGCAGAGGGACAAAAGTGTGTTTCAGGACACTTTGGAGAAAAACTGGCCATGGTAAGTGTGAGAATGGATCCAAATTGGAAGAGATCTTTTACTCTTGTCTTCTTCTCTTTAAGAAGTTCTTTGACTACCCTCCGCCTGTCTGATGGGACTTTTGCTGCACAGATGGACTCCAGGTTCCCCTGACCCCTTCATGAATATAAGTAGTTGCAACAAAGATTAATCCTTCTTGTCAGTATAACAATCACGTGATTGTTTTCCCTCACTGAGTGTCATTGACAAAGAGGAATCACTCTCACTCTCACCCAGTTCCTGGAATACTTTTCTAGTTCGAGAATCCAGATAAAGGGAAATTAATGTGTGCCTTCTTTGGAAAGATGGGTTTGGTTCCAAAAGGTTACTCTGCCAAGGAGCCCAAGATGGTGGGAAAGAATTGGAAGGTTTGTGTTTAGTTGTAGTAGTCAAAATTCTATTTGCTTATCTTTAAAACTAAACACAGCTATTTGCTTATCTATTTGTATGGAGGATGGAGCTCATTCCTGTTCAGATTATTGTTGTGGACAATGTTTATTCATTATTATTATTGGTCAGAATGCTTCATGGCCCATTTGACTTGTCTTACCAGTGGGAGGAATGAACTTCAAATCAGAAGTTCATACATAACAGGAAGGTTCGAGGTTGTGTCATCCTGTCTGTCCTCAGCACTGCTCTGTGGCACATTACTATTAGCTTTAAAAGGAAGTTTCAATCCTACTATTTAAGTTAGAAATTGTTTTCAATTTTAAAACTGTGAATCAAATATGATAAACATCAAAATGTAATCAGTGAACTATAGGAGAGATTCCCTCAACACATATTTAATTGTGTTTACCACATGTTGGCACCTTCTTTATACGCGAGGTCGAGGAAAGAACAAAGCAGTCCTTGCCCTCCCCTACTTTACTGTCTGGGGAGACAGACATTAAATCTATGTGATCAACATACAAGACTGTCCCACCTCCTTCTGTAGAGCTCTCATTATTCCTGCCTCTTGCCAGTTTTATTCCCTCCCCCAAATTTCTCAACATTCCCAAGTTTTGTTTACCTGTGCATCTCATGACCTCCACCCTCCTGCATCCTCAAAAGCAGTTGCTATTTTCTCCCATAGCACCGCTATGAAACTCAGGAGCATCACCACCCATTTCTACTAGAAATATATTTATCCTGTGAATTTCATAGGTTTTCTATGTTCTCAAGCTCATGAAGAAAGGTCTGTCTGTCCCTTCCCCCTTGTTTGGTTCTTCTCCAGGATAGCCGTCACACCCTCACAGGCCACAGCACTCACAGATCCCGTTTCCTGAGAGAAATTGCTTCCCACTTGTTAGATACAAGCATACAAAATAACTTCATCAATTCTATTTGCAACAAGTGCTATGCAGGAAAAGTACAGAAGGCTCGGAGGTTTTATCGGAGGAAGACCTAACATAAACTTTTCAAGGGTATCAAACACTTCATCTTAACTTCAAAGGAGGATTACCTACCAACAAAGCGGGTCAAAGTCAGCTTGGTGAAGTGGGTTGATGGGGGGAGTAGAGGCAGAGGCTCTGAGATGGGAAGAATTTAGAGCACTGAAGAAGTAGAGATGGTCAGGGTGTGTGGAGTGTTGTAAGTGAGGGAGAATGGGGGGAGGTAAAACTGGGAGGTGGATGGGGTCACAGAGCACGACTTGCAGAGGAATTGAAAGAATTGAAAGGTTTGAAGCAGGAGAGTGATATGATCAACGACGGCACATACTTCCATGATGGACTAGGAAATGGCCGTCGATTTTAGAACACAAAGGCTGCTGAGTCTACCAGGGGAGCACGCTAGTGTGAAGAGGGAGGGTAGGTGTGTCAGCCAGTCAACTCCTTCTGTGTTGGCCAGAAGGAGACATACTTTTGATAGACATTTAAGCCCTGAGTGAGTCCCTTAAGTTATTTTTGTCTCTTTCAAATGACATGATAGAGAATGTTTGATGGCATGTGTATGACTGTTGGAATTAAGAATCTTAAAATGTACAATTTTGTATTAATTTTTTTTAATGCAGAGTAAAAATGTCCTTACCAGGAACTGTTCCTGGAGTAGCTATGCTCACACTGTCTTTTTTTTCAATATTCCAATTCTGATTGAATTTCTTAGTCCTTAGTGACTCAGCATACTCAGCTCAACAGGAATATATTTTTATTTTGTTGATTTTAAAAGCTAAAGTTCCAGGAGACTTAATTTATCATTTACTTATGTAGATTTCTTTCCCACAGACTTATGGGGCATTATTCTGTGAAACAAGTGCCAAAGATGGCTCAAATATAGTGGAAGCTGTTCTCCATCTTGCTCGGTAAAGTTTTGCTTTATATTCGGGAAATTAGATGCAGAATTGAATTTTCACTTAGGTGATACATACTTTAAATTTCTTGATGATAACTTGAATATACGTTGGAAAACACTGTCTTGTCTTTCAATAATGGTTGGAAAAATAATTAAACGTGACTTTTATAAAAACTGATAATGCTGCTTATTCACTGTGAACATTGGCAGCTACTTTTATTGCCAAACAAAGTAGGTGCATCTGTGGTGTCATTGACATTTCTGCAAAATGTCACTACAGAGCTGATAGTTGACTTGTATGAATCATTTCCAGGAGCAAGATTTTAAACACAGGAGACTATTATGAATATAATTACCTGTTGTATTATTTTCCTGGGTAATGGGGAAAATAAACTCAACAAAGCAAATTGTGTATCGTGCCAGTTGGAAGCACTATGTTAAAGTTATTACCCAGGTAGTTATTAAACTAAGGCAATGGTGTTAATAAGAAATAACATTTGAGGATGTAGATTAGAATGAATATTGCATCACTGAAGAACTTGGATATAAATTTGAGTGTCTTAATCCTTGCAGTATTCTTAGGCAATAAAGCATTATCTAGATGGATCTCTTCTGCCTAGTTTTCTGCCATGAATGAAAAGATGATTATTTGTATAACAGGATTAAATATCCTTAAAAAAGTAAAGTGTGTGAACAAAATCTAGGTCAATGACCTTTATTTACTGATAAAGCAAAAACATAATTTTAGACTTGTAGTTCTTTTCCTGGTCATTTGTGAGCTTTTATAAGATGTTTAATTTTTGGTGTGATGTCCTATTCTGCTAGTAGTACATTGACAATTAAGAAATTTTGCAGTGGTTGAAATGTTGCTTTTCTATTAATGACTTGGCGCTAATAGAGATTAGTAGAGTAGAATCTGTTAATTGACTAGACTGGGACCTGAGGGAGAACATCACCCCATTTGAGAGATTTAGGAAACAGGCCTCTAGACTTTAGGTGGCCTCCTTGGCATTAGTTTGTGGCTGGGTTGGCGGTACCTTCGACTTGAACTCAGAGTCTTGAATATTTTCTCCTTTTCTATCAGTGTAAGAAAAACAGCCACCTCTCCCATCACACTGGAAATCATCTTTGTTTAAAGCAAAAAATGACGTTAACTTTGTGACCTAGAACAGGCAGTGAAAACTGCGGACATTTAAGTGTATAGAGATGCAAGTGAATTATATGGTTTTTGCTTTTACTTGTGATTAGTAGGCAAATCATGGGCTAATATCACATTTATTGAACAAGCCCAAGTCAAACCTTCAGAGACTGGGCGTGGTTTGGGTTCCATGCCCCTGGGGATGCAGAGGGAACACCAGGAAAGATGCATTTAGTAAAGGGGCGAGAGTATTTAATGAAATTAATTAATTAATTGAATGAAATGTCATGTTCGACTTTGCTAATGGTAGAATAATGGTTGAATTCGTAGGTGTTTTCACTTCTGCACGTTGTCTTGCTGTTTCACTAAAATATGCCTGAGGATTCCTGGGTGGAAATGATGTGCTTGTGGAGGCAGATGAATGTGGGTCTTCAGGGCATCGCTGGGCTAAGGTCTTAGCAGGAACTGGGTGCCCCCTTAGCCTTGGATAGCGGGCCGCTGAATCGCTGCTCTGGCAGAGAGTGGGAAAGGATGGGGCAGGTCAGCCCTGCGTGGCCAGTGCCTGCTGCCTGGCATCCTGGAGGGCCGTGGCATCAGGAGGCTCAAAGTCCGTCCTTAAAGCAACCTCTGAATAGCTGTGGCGTCTTGAATGAGCCCCTGGCTTCCTTTAAGTGTGTCTAACCACTAAGACGAGGGAGGGGGCTGAAGAACAGGCTCTCCAAGGGCCTCCCTAGTTCTGACAGTGCGATCCTGCTTCTAAAAACCTGTACTCGTCTGAATAACTAGGGAATTCAGAAGTGTCTGAGGGGCTGATATTAGAGTTAAGTGATGCCAAATGACGCCAAATTGCCACAGTCACAGCCCGAGTGCAGCATCATTTCTCTTTATTATATCAGTAAGATGGGGGGGAGGCTTATGCCTCCTGTGGCTTTCTCCCTCTCTGCTTCTGAGCCCCATGCTGGGTCAGCTGGGCAGTGACCCAGGCTTATGTCTGTTTGCTTAAAACACCTGTGTGCAAAGGCTTTTGATAAGGAGGTCACTTCAGCCGCACTGGGTACATCATAGTTAATTTTTAATAGTTTCGAATATCATAGAATGCAGCCAAGCTCCTTGCAAAGTGCTTATCAAGAGGTTTTTTAAGTTGTTGTTACTTCATTATGGTCTGGATTGGGGCCTCTAGTTATGTTAGAGTTGTGATAAATATGGAAACTGTGAATAAAGCAAACATGTAAAAAAGTCTTTCATTTGCTTTTGACTCTGCCTTTAGATGTGTTTATCGTAAGTGGAAATGATCTAGTCTCTGCCTTTAGAAAGTGACATAGAGTGTAAAACATGTAGGTTCTCAATTTATATCTCTTAAGATGATCCCAGTGCGGTCCTTTCACACCTTGTCATGTCGTAACACTTGAACTTGAAGAGTTTATGAACTTGCACTGTCTGAAACACAACTTGTTTTTGAAGGGGAGTTGTAACAACCTGGTGACTCTGCTTTTCCTTTGAAAATCTCGCAATCTCAGAAAACGTTTCTCCTTCAGATGCATTTTCCCTCTAGTAGCGATAGGACACCTGTCGCCACCACTGTCCAGAACCACAGGCTTTACCCAAATGAAAGAATGTCTGTAGACTTCCAGTTGTGGCCAAGCTCTTTCATGACCCTTTGCCTCTCTATGTGCTGTTCCCTGCACTTGGACTCTACTTGCCTCATGAAAGGAGACTTCCAGTGTCAAGGTTTCCATGGAATTCCTTGTCCAGGAAGATTTCCTTCCCTGCCCTCCAGCACAACTTCAGACTCGTGTGCCTGCAGCATGCTCTCTCTCTCTCTCTGTGTGTGTGTGTGTGTGTGTGTGTGTGTGTGCTTGTGTGCTTGTGTTTTAGCAGCATTTTTTGGGCCCCTGTAATGATTTATTTAGACATTAGTCTCCCTCCAAGATCAACTGATGCAGAGTCCCAGAACTTGGCATAATTGGGCATTTGCTGCATAACCAAATAGCCAAGATTTTGCATTTGGAGGTTTTATCAATTTTCTCTTGTTGCTGTAAGGAATTACCACACAGGTAGTGGTTTAAAGCAGTGAGCATGTTTTATCAGAGAGAGGTCAGAAGTTTGAAATGATTGACAGTGTGTTAGACGTTGAATTGTGTATCCTCCTTTTCCCAAGTATTTCCCCTTATGTGATGTGATTAATGCTCATCTGTCACCTGTCGTGTGTGTCCGTGTGTGTGTGTGTGTGTGTGTGTGTGTGTGTGTGTGTGAAATAAGAAAATGTGGAAACATGTAACAGAACCCTGATGAACTGGCCTTCAGCAATGCTTAATTTCACTTCTTTCCCTATGAGAGGTCTTCTTTCCAATTCAGAGTGCAGTAGTTATCCATCTCTTTCTCTCTCCAGGGAAGTGAAGAAAAGGTCTGATGAGGATGATAGCAAATCCATTACCAATCTAAGCAGTTCCAAAAAATCGACCCAGATGAAGAACTGTTGCAATGGCTAGACCCCACTCACCCTCGGCCTTTGAAGCCTTCATTTCCAGAGTTCTGAATTTGTCCAGCTTCTCCCAGAGTGTGCATATCCTGTAGGCACTGTTGTATGGGGTTGCAGTGTGGGAAATCTGAACTGTGCTCTGGGGTCCCTCCTGAACCCCAGCTCATCTTTGTTATGTACAGTGTATCATTTAGGATCTCTAGTGAAATATCCTCATCTTGTCCTTACAGAGTCTTAAAAGATAAAGTACAAATGTCTCTAAAGTAGTAAAAAAGAATCACGTGCTCAGATCAAAGCTATGGAAGAAATTCTGACATAATTGGATTCACATGTAGCTGACTTTGTAGATAACTGGTGACACTTACTTAATATTCGATATTGGAGAACTAGCAAAGGAGGGTTACTGTCCTACCTCTGCTGCTCACTAGCCTTGTTGTCTTGGACCTGTCATCAGCCCACGTTAAATCTGTCTGTGAATCAGGCCACATGGCCGCGCAGGCCTTGGCCTCTCTGATGCTGTAGCACTGCGAGGAAGAGCACAGCAGCTCACCGCTAATAAGGACTCTGGTTATTCGTGCTTTTTTAATATTGGAGTATTGATTTTTTTTCTCACTTCTGAAACAAGAACAGAATTTAATTGAGAAAAAATGGTAATGTTTTAGGCTCCATAGGAGACAAACTTTTTTTTTATGTATAAAGGAAGAAAACATTTTTGTGACAAAAAAATTGTCTATAAAAGAAAGTATTTTATAATCTCAGAAAATTTGTGAAGTCTGTGGTTTAAATTTGCTGTTAAAAATTTGAATGGAAACATATAAAGTCACATACTGCAGAAGCTACACCACCTGGGAAAGTTGTCACTCTGCTTAAATACACCAGCCAGTGGTTGTTAGGGGCTGGGAAATGAAGGAACTGGGAGTGACTACTGATAGGTATGTGGATTCTTTGGGGGATGAGAATATTCTGGAGTTAGATAATGGTAATGCTTGCACAACTTTATGAATATACTAAAAACTACTGAATTTATGCTTTCAAAGGGTGAATTTTATGGTATGTGATTTAAAAATGCACTAATACTTGGAATGATTTAACTAAATGAAAAATGCATGCTATTCAACGCTTTCTGTGTTTAAAATAATTATCTCCAATATAGTGCAGTTCTCATTCCCTAATATCAGCATTCACTTCCTTAAATTAATAAACAATGAAAGAAATGTATGTATGGCTTTGGAAAATAAACCTTTTAAAGAGAAGTTGCATGTGGGAAAGGTGAGTCAGTCTCCTTTTGTTCATGAGCCCAGTGAGTGATCCTCACCCAGGATCTGTTTAGTCTTTTTTTTTTTTAAGATTTATTTATTTATACATACAAGCTGGGGTACAGGCCAGAGGCATGGGAGGGCGAAAGGGTTCACCAGAGACAGAGTGGGGAGCAGAACAGGCAGATCAGAAATACACTGCTGAGAGGAGCAGCGGGCGAGGCAGTAGAGGTCTGCCGCACTATGTGGGATTCTCCCTGGCTGGGTGTCAAACTCGAACTCGAATTGCACGCTGCCGACAGCTCCACAGTGCAGTGCTCAACCGCTGCGCCACCAGGGAGCCCCCTGTTTAGTCTTTCATCCTAGGACCTGCAGTGCCTTCCCAGTTTCCTGCGGGAGTCAGCGCCTGACTCGGGGTGGGTCAGCAATTCTGGTTTGGGGATTTCATTTTTCAGTGGCCTAAACCAATTTAGTTCTTCTCCACGAGAGATTTGAACTTCCTTTGGTTCATCTAGGTCCAAGCTCCAAGTAGGTTGGTGGAAAAACTTAAATAATAGCTATTATTTATTGCTTTTGATAAGCAAATAAATTCCTTTTTGTTGAATTAGAATAATTTACTGTAGCCATTTTTCTCCTGTTTATGATTTTTATGATCAAACTTCAAATTCCCCAAGCTTCATATTTTTTAAAATGAAAATTGACCAGAAACACCTCACACGCAGATTATGAATAACTGTGGCATCATGTAGCTTTTAGAACACTTGTCTTTGCAGATGACGTGTTTTTTTTTGTTTGTTTTTTTTTTAACTGCAAAGTTGGGTCCATCCTCAGCAGCTCTGCCATGGAATCTTGTTTTTATTTTACATTTTTTGGTCCCAGAAAAAATAGATTACATTTTTGACCAAAAGAGTGCCTTGTTTGCGGGGGAGTTATCATCCTGAACAGGAGAGAGAGTGGTTATTATTTTGGGGCTATAGTAAGACAAAAGTTTCGCCAGTGCTGTTTGCCTCAGTTGCATCTATGGAGCCCAGATTAGAAAGAACCTGATTTACAATATGTGTTGATATTTTGGACACATTTAAGGCATGTTTATCTGTTTGGTGCAATTGCACAAAGCTGTGTTAATATACATGTTATTGTGTTACCTTTATTTATTTTCCCCCAAAACATTTCTCCATATTTGTCTGACAACCTGTATATAGAGTTACCTTTGATAGGGAAGTATTATCTTGGTCTTTTCCTCTGGATTTTTTTGGCCAGTATACCAAAAATTGATTAGGAGATTACATAGATACTTTTGATAGACAAAGTAATCATCTTTTTCAGACCCAGATAAATATTTTGGCAACAAAATCCAAATTAGAGACTTATAACTCTGGTTAGCAATCTTGTTTAGAGAAAAGCTACTCGAAACTCTTTTAGCTGCATTGCTGGGAAATCATAATTATTGCCAACATTTTATTTCATGAAGATGTTCTCAAATTTAAAGTGTTTTTACAGAAAGAACAAAAATATTTAATGTTTTAATATATATAATTTGATACATGTGCATAGTCCTTTGCAAGTAACTCATAGTGACTCAAATTTTCCTTTGAGAGCTTTTAAAATCATAATTATACTATGCTCCTTTTTTATGTATTCTGACACATTGGAAATATTTTAACTTTATCATGGAATAGAATGTTGAATGGGATATTTTTCACTGTTAACTTTTAGTCTCATGCATTTTCACAATTTGTTTTTTCCACTTGCTGCTTTATATGACATATGTGACATTTGATTATTTAAAGCTAATATGATTTGCATAAACCCAAGTTGTACAACCCTCTTGCTGATGATAAAATTGAGGTTAAAGATAAAGATTTATTTTCATATTTGTACAGTGATCAGCTTCAGAGTGATGTTTTTGTAGACTTTTATTGTATATGTGTATAAGAAATTTCATCTGTATATATTAAGTAGGCCTCTGAGGATTGAATAATTGTTTTATGATTTTGATTTATATGGTTTACATTTTCATAGTATTGGCCATATTTCGTTTATACTGTTTATTTCTCTTCAAACCATTAATAATTATACCATAAAGTGTAATTTTTATAGCAATGCAAATGTCTAAGGAACTACAAATATTTTCCGCATTGTAATTTCAATAAAGCATGTTTCCTTTGGCCTTTTTGGGTGTTTCTTTCAGTGTTACTGCAGGCATCCCTGAAGTCATTCTAATTTTAAGATGTGTCCACATGAAACTGTGTCTCTAGCTTGTCTTTTCTCACTCAGCCAGTGGCTGGTTGGAGAAAAGAATGAACCCATGTAGCCAGGCCAGTTCATCTTAGCTAACAGGACAACAGCTCAATCAGCTTGGGGTAGCCAGTAAGATTTCTGCAGGAAAATTTCAGTACATGCTCTTGTTATTTCATGACCTCTCACAGTTAGTCTCTTTCTCTGTCTCTCCTCTCCTGACACCCTCCACCCCTACTGTCTAGCTAACCCCTGTTCATCCCTCTCTTTTAGCTTACAGATCAGTTCCTCTATGAGAAGGAAAGAGATTCCCTTCTCAATACCCAAACTAGGATGTGGTTTCCTATTCTCACTGTGCAGTGCCCTTTGTAACTGATCAGCATCCTTACTACCCTCACAGAGAGCTTCCTTAACTTAAAACGATGAGTTTATGCCCCAATAATATCAAAAGTTGAAAATTTATTAAATACACCTAATGCACTCAACATTGTAGCTGAGCCAACACAACTGTAGAGTGTCACTTGTTTAATGCCATGATCGCTGGGGTTTAACCCCATGGCTGATTGGCAGCTGCTATTCACTGCCTCTGCCCAGCCTCCCAAGAAATTGTACTGCATGTCACTAGCTTGGGAAAAGATCAATATGCAAAATTTGAAGAACAATTTCTACTGAATGGGAATTGCTTTTGCACCATCATTAAGTCCAAAAATCTTAAGTCGAGCCATTGTTAATTTGGGGGTTGACTGTACTTGTTTAGAACATACTCCAAGCCTTTAGCCCTAGTGTCTGTTGCTGCCTACCTTCTGCTATACATCGTGCTTGAATAGGTGGTAAAAGAATTAACTGTGTAAATAAGGCGGGATTTGCAGAGTTTTGGCAGACACATACAAACACAGACACAATAGTCATGGACAGTGTAATAAGAGGCAGCATATTTTAGTTGGCATGTGCCTGAGCTCTGCCTCCAATCTGCCTATTTTTATTTTTTTTTTAAAGATTTATTTATTTATGCACACGAGCTGGGGTACAGACCAGAGGCGTGGGGTGGCGAGAGTGTTCACCAGAGACTGAGTGGGGAGCAGAACAGGCAGATCGATGGAAATACACTGCTGAGGGGAGCGGCAGGCTAGGCAGGAGAGGTCTGCCATGCCATGTGGGAATCTCCCTGGCCGGGCGTCCAACTTGGCGTTGCCGCTGCCGACAGCTCCAGAGTGCAGCGCATAACCACTTTGCCACCAGGGAGGTCCCCAATCTGCCTGTGTTTAAATCTAGCCTCATATGCCTTGTGGACTGAATAAGGGAATTAACCAAAACCTCTTCACTGGTAAAATAGGGAAAATAACAGTACTTTTCTCATGAGGTGCTTATGAGGACTAAATGAATTAATGTATCTGAAGGGCTTAGAATAGTACCTGGTACTGGGATCACCCTTGATTTAAAAAGAAAAGTTCTGAAGCACCACTAATTACCTTGGTCTTACCCTCAGTACTGCCATCAACAGGGAACAGAATACCCAGAATTTACCAGATTATATGGGATGGGGCAAGTATTTTCTTTGACATTCTTGGTATTTTGATGGACACAAAGTTGGGTTATCTTTAGGATAGGATGTTATATAGTATTGATTAAAAAAGAAGGAAATCATTGAAAGAAAAATGAGGGCATGAAAGGATGGACATTTGTGAATGGAGTAGGATCTCCATTTACTAAGGTGCTTGGGTCAGGTAGTTGAAGGAGAAGGAGGAGTAGAAGAAAATCCCATAACTCTAACTGGGATTTTGAATCTACATTAAAACAGTAAAAATGGGACAGGTAATAGGGTCCTCTCACTAAATAGTACCTATCCTTTATTTTATACTATGCCAAGTAGCTGTTGAGGAGAATCTCCAGGAGACATAGCTAAAAGTCTACAAGATAGAAATGGATCCCCAGGAAAGCATATTATTTTAAAAGCTTTAAAATAAAAATACTATTTTCTTTCCAGAGCTAGATGTTAAGATATGTTTTCATAAGGCCTGACGCCCTATAACATACAAGATACCAAAAAATCCTAAATTTTTGTTAAGTTGTTGAGTGTCTCTCATTTTAAGAAAAATGCATATAAAAAAAGAAATGCATATTAAAACAATAATACTTTCTCACTTTTACTACTGATTAGCTTGGGAAGTTTTTTAAGTTTGATATAAATTATGTGAGCAAATGTTTGGGAAAACAAACACCTTCATTGGAATACTAACTGGCATTACCTCTTTGGGTGATAAATTGATAATATAGCCATTTAAAACACACATACTCTTGAACCTAGCAGTTTGAGTTGTACAGATATATTCACACACATTCAACATGTTAATCAGTGCAACATTACCTGCTGTAACAAAGCTTTCACAGGAACTAAATATAAAAATAGGTTAAATGAATTATGGTGTGTTTGTACAGTGGAATATTATGTGGTCATTAAGAAGAATGAAGTAGCTCTAACTATTCTGCTCTGGAATCATTTCTGTGACTTAGTGTTAAATGAAAAAGATCAGTCAGATAATTATAATGTGCTATGTTCTCTGCTATAAAAGATGTAAATACATTTATGCTTATATATATATACACGGACTATCAAAGGAAAGAACAAGAAGACAATCAGGGAAGGAAAATTATGGATCTGGGAGAGAAGGGAAAGAATGAGATTACCCTTTCAAACCTTTTGAGATGTGTCCCATGTGTGTGTATTACCTGTTAAGCAAGCAATAAACACAAAGCTTAAATCCCAGAACAAACAAAATAATTATGGTCTTGGTGCTGGCACAAATAACTCTCCTGCCAACCTATTCACATCACCTTGACTCATCTTTTCTGCCTCACTGGTCTCATGGAGCCTCATCTTTGCCCTTTCAACTACCAGTACCAACCACCATCCTTCACTATCCTGACAGCCATTCCAGCCAGTTTCCTCCGGCTTCCATCTCTGGTGTTCTGTCTTCAACATTATGCCCTCAAATGTTCTGTTCTGTGGAGCTTGCCAGCTCCTGGCCAGACCAGCCATGCCACTGGACAGTTTACACCTCCTGGTTGTAGACACTGCCCAGGAATAAGGAGGGGATGTTCTAAGTGGTTGTCAGTTGTGGGATTGCCTATGATGACATTTTACCGTTGGATGGTCCAGGAGATCTTGTTTTCTTCATTCACTTGTTTCCTTTCTGGTTTAATTATTGATTCTTTTGTTCATTCATTCATTCATTCATTCATTCAGTATTTCTGAATTCAAGAAACAGAAGCTATGGTCCCATGTGATTAATATTAGAGGTGTGCTTGGGGATTTCATATCTCTCTACTCTCCTTTTCCCCAACCTCATGGATATTTTAGGTTGTATTATATCTAGATAGCATGAGACTTAATAATTAAACCAACTGAAAGTGTTGCTTGAACAGTGGCTGCTTCTGGGAGTTACAATTAAATGACCTCCCTTTCACCCTCACCAGAAAGGATCTATAAGGTACAAAAAGAGGTGTTTAGTTTAATGGCATTTGCAGATGAGTCTTATTTCCCTTGGCTGATTTTTTTGAACCAGTAAGACCCTTATTATTGAGGCTTTTCAGTGTTCCAGTTCTCCCAGAAGGCATTTGGGGGGAACAATGAAAGCCATAGAATTGACCACTTTTGATCTTCAGCCACCAGGGATCTTGGACGAGTTTAGAAATGCTGCCAGAAATCCCATCAATATTGAAAACGCCTCTGGCTTGATTAAGCTTCGGAAATGCTTCCATTGATCCTATACAAATAATTATTGAACACCAACCTCCGACGTAGTGTACTAATCGATCTCAGAAAAGTCACCTTTACCCAAAGCCTGGGACAGGAAGGTGCACACAAACTGGATGGGAAGAGGAAGTTCATCTCAGGGTGACTGAAGAATGGTCTGGCTCAGCGCCAGCCGGAGAAGGATCCAGGAGAAAAAGACATTAGGTTCCAGAACACTGGTAGGGTTTATGGTCCCTGTTATCGCTTGGTGATATGACCTCAACGGGCTTCCATGCAGAAGTGGGAGCCTTTAGAGGAGCAGCAGGATGGACCTTGGGAGGCAATGACTCATTAAGTGGAGGGAACAAATGCATGGAAATCTTGAACAAATGCATGGAAAGAGCAGTTTGGTTTCTTGAGTTTCCTGTAGAAAATGCCTGTTCGTGAGATTGTTTAATAGCATGATTAAGAGTACGGACTCTGGAGACAAACTACCTGGGTTTGGCTCCAGACTGCCTTTAAGTTTGCATTACCTATTTGGGCCTCACTTTCCTCAGCTGTAAAATGGGGATATGATCATACCCACCACATTGGGCTGTTTGAGGACTGAATTAGTAACACACTAAGATAGTGCTGGGGCCATTGCTAAGTACTCACAAGTGGAAACGTTAAAATGCTAAGCTATAGCCTCTGAAGGTGAGTGCAATTGTTAATTTACTTAAAGATCATTCAGTAAAATATTTTTTTCCCCTTTTTTGGGAGTTTCTGCTGTGGACCTGTCCACATCACTTACTTAGTTATTTTTGAATAATTAAAAGAACTGAGAGAACTGTTACAAATGAAAGTAGCCACGTGGCCTGTAGCACCCTGGGTGTGTGAGTATGTGCACCCCTTAATTTAAGAAGCGCCCA
Source organism: Scalopus aquaticus (assembly GCA_004024925.1). Classification (NCBI taxonomy): domain Eukaryota; kingdom Metazoa; phylum Chordata; class Mammalia; order Eulipotyphla; family Talpidae; genus Scalopus; species Scalopus aquaticus. The sequence goes on from PVIJ01010331.1 coordinate 44,674, forward strand.
CTGCTACTGTCCTAAGGGGTCACAAGAAGGTTGTGTAACCAGGGGCTGAAGCCAAAGGCTGTTTCAGGTGGAGCCCCCTAGAGGGTTGCACAGGTGAGGATGAATAGCCCCAGGTGAAATACAGAGACGGAATCAGTGTGGGTGGAGACTCTGACAGGAAATAAAGGGACTGGAGAAGCAGCCCCCAGGATTCAGCGTTTTCAGCGATACAGCATGTTCCAGGATTCAGCATTCTGGGGTCAGCCATTCCTGCCCCCACCACGTGGATCTCCAGAAAGCTGTTGCAGGCCTCCAGCAACAATCTCAAAGGAGAAAAGTGGAGAGGCTTTGCAGGTGGCGTTGAGACTGAAACTGTCCCCAGCTTTGCTGCTGTTACAGCCTCGACCGGAAGGCAAATACCTGGAGCCGGGTGCCTTTCGGAGCTGCGGGAGTGTGGCTGTTGGTCGGGTCGTTGGGCTGCTGCAGCTGCTGTTTCCAATGTCGCTTGTCTGGCGCTGTGCTGGGGCACCTCTGCAGCTCTGGTGAGTGTCTCTTCTTATGTCTTCTGCTGTCTTCATGAGTTGGGTCCCCCCTATTGTCTGGCTGCCACGAGCTCTAGGCCCTCAGTGGCGGGAAGACACCATCTTGGCAGCGAGGCCTTTTCTTTGGGATGGGGGCTCCAGTCTTCAGTGGCGGGAAGAAACCTTCTCGGGAGCCTTTTGTTTAGGACTTCAAGGCACTGGATACTGCTTTAGGTGAGATATTTGGCCTTCTGTGGCCCCAGTGACACTTTGTTTTCCCTTGTTTGTTAAATAAACCCCATTATTGTTCTTTGAACCTCAGTGGTCTTGCAATTGTGCACACTCAGGTGAAGAACTCAGTGATAGGTAAACTATTTGGGCAGTGTCCTTGGCCAGTTTTAGAGCCCCTTATTTGCCAATATCAGTTGCAGCTGAAAATCCCCAAACTCTTGAGTTGTCTCAGATTTTTAGCTCATCTCTGATTGCGAGCATCCTTAACAATGCTGACATCATTATCTTTCCAAAAGACTACCTAAATTACCTCTTCCCTGAACTTGCCTGAGAAGTTTTATTGGAAATAACCTCCTCATGAAATCCAAGTTCTTCATATTTATTGAAAATGACTTAGCTTTTGTGTACAGCTGACATTGCCTGAGGAGCAAATCAAAGACCTTGACAACAGCAGACTTTTGAGTTTGTCCTCAGAATAGTGACAATTAGGAAAACACCCATCATCTGGGTATTTTGCAAAGCTGAGTGCCCAGGCTGTCACTGGCCTTATCCTTCTCTCTAGCCCCACAGTACTTCCTGGTTTTTAGTTGAGCCTGAACAACGTTTGAATAAATTTTAGTTTTGCAATGGAATTGTAGTGCTGACTATACAGACCTATGCAGACTTTTGTAACAATCCACTTTCAATTGATGGTCTTTTAATTCAGTTCAAGCTGCAAATCAAATCTAACTGTAAAGATGTAAAGAACCCTAGAGAAATACTTTTCCAAAATCCCCTTAGAACCATTCTTAAAGGACCTCCTTATTTCAGGTCAAGAAGTAAATTTTTCACTGAACACATCCCAGGTCATGATTTCTTCATAATACTGTTTTTTTATTTTTTCCCCCCAACCCCATCAAAGGTCCTTTTTAACTCCACAGCTGCCTCTGTTCAGTGAAGAGAAATGCGTCAGTTCTCCTATGCCACCTCTAGGTGGCAGTGCAGTCCAAGACAACGTCTTTCCTCTGCTTCCTCCCCTCCCCCTTTCTGGGCTGGTGGCACAGGTTGGATTGGCATGCAGGGAAAATAATCATTAAAAATAAATGCAATCAAAAGAAGTAGGTTATTATAGCGGCACGTTGGAGTTGCTTCACTTAGAAGTCTGTCAGTCTCCCATTAGAAATTTCATCTGGGAGGAATTTGCTACTAGGCTGCGAATATTTGCTAGAGGTCAAAAGTGCCACTGTCTAGGGCTCAACCTTATAGCCTATCTTTCCTAAGAAGTTTGATTTCAGGTGGTCAGGGGCTTTGAAGAGTGCATAAAGACATACAGATTTGTTTTGCTTGAGGCAATTCAGAACCATTTTGCACACAGAAATGCACTGTGACCCAATGGCGTATTGTGGTTTCAGTGACCACAGCAAAGTGTATGTCCTCAGTAGGATTTCAAGATTAAACTCTAAAGAACATTGTTGGGTAAGAAGGGACAATATGCTTAGAAAATTCTGTTTAATAAAACATTTAGGTCAGTTTAGCCTCAGCTTACACCCCTCCCACGGCTGCCACCACTCAAATGCTCTGTGGCCCATCTCCCTTCAGATATCATGGTTTCCTCCATTTTAACACTTTGTGTGCCGGTGCCCTTTAAATTTACCAACCCTTGGGGCCGGCCATTTTCTGTGCCACCGCAATGGTATAAGCATTCAATAAAACACACACAACTCCTAAACTACTGGATATTAAAAAAACTGTAATATCTCTCATAAAACACCTTACACTTTCACCAAAACAATGTGTAATGCATCTATACTGAGTACGATCAAAGAAATAGCTCCTAGTAGTTCCAAATAAATCCACTGTGGTGTGAAAAACCGGAGACTAGATGAACACATATTAATATGTGAGCAGCCACCTGATACTGTTGACAAAAACACATACTAATACGTGAGAGGACCACAAAATGTTAAAATGAGTCCGTCACAAGCTCTATTATCTGGGTGAGTGGGGTGTTCTGGGGTCTGGATGGTAACAAGCAACCCCCAAAATCCGAGGGGCATACCATTTCTTTTTTTTAAGATTTATTTATTTATGCATACAAGCTGGGGTATAGGCCAGAGGTGTGGGGCAGCGAGAGGGTTCGGAGTGGGGAGCAGAACAGGCAGATCATCGGAAATACACTGCTGAGGGGAGCAGTGGGCAAGGCAGGAGAGGTCTGCTGCACCATGTGGGAATCTCCCTGGCTGGGTGTCGAACTCGCATCGCCCGTTGCCAACAGCTCCACAGCGCAGTGTTTAACCGCTGCGCCACCAGGGAGGCCCGGGGCATACCATTTCTAATGTGTATTTTTCACTCACTCAGCAATCTAACGTGGATCCTACCAGACCAGGCTTCGCTCTGTCAGGGAAGTTCTGTCATTGCTGCACCAGCTGGAATACGTGCGCTTGGACCTTCTCTTCTATGCTTTGGTCTGGAACAGGTACATATCATTTCTGTGCCCAGTTCTTGGCTCACACTGAGCTCCATGGCCACACTTAACAACAAGGGGGTGGGGGAGCCTGAGTGAGCATCACAGCTTCCTTCATAAAGTCACTTTTAACTCTGCATTTTATGATTCTGGTGGTGGTGCTTCCTTACTCACTTTTTAATGCCTGCAGCTGTCAACACTAAATGTAGGTTAATTCCTCAAAACTAAATTATTCAGATAGTTTGATAAACACCCAGGTCCCCACCAGGCGCAGGCTATCTAATTTTTTACTGAGGTGCTTTGTTCTCCAATTTAAGGCAAAATTAATTGCTTTTTTGCCATCCTTTGGTGGCACTTTGTTCATGCTGATGGTTTTGTATTTGTCACAGCCTAATTTGTTGCTACTTTATTTCATCTGGTAGAATTTAGTCTCCTTGATGGTCAGTAATAATTTTTATTCATCTTTGCTGGTGGATGCAAAGAATGACTGGGTCAAAAAAGTTATTTTATGGAAAATGATGGCAAAATATTTTTGACATCTATGTGCTCGAAATGCTAATTATATTGTTAATAGCTACAATATATATAGATGCCTTATTATTATTCAATAATAATTCCTGTTATTATTTGGTGTGATTTGTAGGTTATTTTTTAGGTCTGGGAATGCTCAAAAATTTTTCATATAAATTAATGGAATTGCTTCTTCACTTTACATCATTTCAGCTTATGAAAGATTTTCTAGGAATGCTCCACTTTGGGGGATGGGGGAAACCTGTATCTGATTCTGTGAGTCTTTAAAAGCTTTTAATTAAACTGCTTCTTAATTTAAATAATTGTCTGCAAAATATGAAATAATTGATTTGGTTATCATAACATTCACCCCAACATTCATTCTCTATTCCAGTAATAAATATAGGAGTTCCCTAGAAATTCTCTCCAATGCTCAATCCCTGTGCTTCAGGTGAATTTGGGAGGCATCAGTGTCTGAAATCTTTCTGGCTATAACTTGTTCAGTGAATGGCATGAGACAGATTGAAAGCCAGTAAATTACTATCAGATGTGTTCCTGAGAATTTGGGAATAAGCAGAGGCTGTCCTGCTGGACTTGAATTGAGAAGAGCTAGAACTGCCAAAGTCATCTTACTTTATGAGTGTTGTAATGTGTCTACATAGAAAAAGTGGGCCTAACATGCAATGACAGAGAAGCCAAGTCCTGTGCAAGTCTTTTGAATTTTACTTGTAGAAGTAATGGGACCATCATTCATGGTTAGATACATTTATGAATATGTGTGTGTGTGTGTGTGTGTTTGCACTTGTGTGGCATGTGTGATTGGCCTATTTAAGACTAATCAACTGTGCTGGTTCAATTTCCTCTCAGATAGGGACCTTGGCCTTGGGATCTGGACCCAGCATTGGCGAATGAGCCTGAAAGACAAATGAATGAAAATTAAAGACTTCACTAAAGCCAAGAAGAAAATGAGAGGTGTGAAGAAAAGAGGTAGGAAATGTGACGGAAATCACAGGATCACTCTAAAGATTTAAGGCCAAGGGATAAGAATCGAGTCTGCAGAGAATGCCTGGGCTGCTAGCATCTGGTTATGGTCTTTTCCACAGGAAAACTGGCCCCTGAAGGGGGTGAGAAAGGGATTGTGTGGTGTGCCTGGCCAGGAAAACATAGAGGAAGGTTGTACTGTTCTCTGGGCCTTAATAAGGTGAAGACACAGATTGCAGACTGAGATTTGTTTTGATTAGGAGATGGCTGCTTGCAGAGTGTATGTGCTTGTGTGTGTGTGTGTGTGTGAGTGTGTGTGAGAGAGAGAGAGAGAGAGAGAGAGAGAGAGAGAGAGAGAGAGAGAGAGAGAGAGAGGGAGGAGAGGTTATTTTCTGACAGAGTATGATCTCTAATAGTCTCCTGAGACTGGGCAGCTATTATGGATATCACAGATGAACTCTTAGGATGGGCGACTTCACTTTGACCTGAGGCAAAAGCTATTTAAATTTTATTAGGGAAGCAGGCCAACCACCCTATTAGACCTTTGGGTGATTAAAAGAAAATCATCCTATAAAACATTCCATTATATACATCTGGTAACTGACCATGGCTTCTTGATGAATTTAACGTATCTAATGGGCAGATAGCGTAACAGTGCCAATTTATCTGAATCAGACTAAATGCGCTTGATTTTATCATGGGATCTGTGTTTTTCCCACTGATGAGCAGTTCCCTCTCTTTCCCTCATCCTTACAAACATGGTTGCTTCAGCATATTCTGAAATCCATGTTCCCATGATTGTTTTTGTCTTGCTTCAGTGATTTCAGAGCATTTATCCATGTAATAGCATGGTCTTCCGCTCCACTGCTTACATAGCCCTCATGCCTCAATGAATTTGCTTGATGGGATGCAGACAAAATGCTGCTTAGTATATTTTATGTATCTAAATGAATATTTATAGCAACAAAGGAGGCAGACATTTAAAAAAGATATCATTTTGAGGCGAATGGATAATTTTTTATCAGATATAATAACATATTCTCATATACCCTGCATGTCCCCCTCGTTTGCCTTCCATAACAGGGTTTTGTGCCGTATTTGGCTAAATGATGGATTCTGATATGTTGGTTTATTTCTAAACCCAAACACATCTTAAAATATGATTATTTTTAATTTTTATTTTATTTTTATCAATTGTTCTACAATAGTCATTTATGTGTGCAAAGATTTTATCTGTATAAGGATATTTTGAACAGGAAATATTTGATTAGAGAAAATTAGAGAAAAATTTATCAAAAAGATGTACATATTATGGTGCAGCTCTAATACAGTGCTAAGAAACTTGAGATACTTATGTACTTGGTGATCAGGAAGGATTTCTGAAAGCAAAAGCAATTTTATAAGTATATATAATATAAGCCCATATTTAATAAAATATTAATAGTTAAAGATGATACATGCTTGTATTCTCATAAAACCATAAATGAAACTGCACCGAATGGTTTTCACAAGAGAAGAAAAGAGATTACTATCTCTTTCTAAAGACACTTCCATGTAATTTTCTTGTAGTATTTATTCTAGTGAGAAAAGTAAAGTGCGCGTTTTCATTCCCAAAAGGCCCCAATTTAGTAGAAATAATTTTGGCCTTCTATGGGGAGTCTGGTCACCAAAAACTAGTCTATAAAGTAAAATGAGACAATTTCTGTTGCTGTTTATGGAAGAACGGGGTCAGTCCCTCCTTGTGACAGAAATCCTTCATCATGTGGTAACAGTGAATCTAATTCATCATTTTGAAGATGGAAAAAATAAAAGATTGGTCTCTTCTGACCTCATGCAGTGAGTGTAGGGTGAGATGGCCAGAGACATGAGATTCCAAAATTCCCAAGACTCCATCCAACCTTTTCATGAGACCCTTCTTTCTAGTTTAAGGGTTAATCGTACCCAAGCTTGAAGTATGGCTGCCAATGCATTGCATTTGAAGGTTGGCAATACTTATTTTTTTTAACTCATTGCCTTAAGAGTTCTGAGACAGTGATGTCTCATTGATTGTGTTTTGTTATTGTGCTGTACAATTCTGGTTTGACTGTGGGAAATAAATTAATCATGACTCTTCCTTACAACCCTATGAGGCACTGAGACCTTATTATGGTGCCTTCATGTTCCATATGAAGGAAGATGCACCCAAAGGGTAAGAGATGTCACCTGGGTCACATATAGGTCAGTAGCACAGTTCACAGTCAAAGGTTGGCAGATTTTCTCTCAGATCCAGTCTCTCCTTCTGTATTCAACTCAAGCTCTGAAAACCTGGGATACTTGGTGTCAATTTGCAGATTCTGATATTTTGTCATCGATCCCAAAGATTCAGTTATTATAACAGAAAAAAAGAGAGAGCCAAAATTATACAGTTAGAAAATAAATACATAACAGGATAATTAGCCCTTCACCCCTGAGCCTGGATGTAGTACTTATAAAATGTTTCTTATAAACTCTGTTTCCATTCTTTGAGAAAGATACAGAAATACTCCTTTCATCTCTTTTGTTTTTATAAAAATGTGCACAGGGCCCACAGAAAGATTTTAGATTAGCCGGTCTGGGATATGTATAATGTAACAACAAATTTGTGCATTAGAATATTTCCATTGTGTTTTATTTTGAAATTTAAATTTTATCCTCTATTAATTCAATGGGAAAGAATCCGATAAGGTGAATCACATTATCCAAACTCTCCTGAGACACTCACACCCTTGGTAAACCTTGGGGGTTCTCAATTCATCAAGAGTACTTACGCGAAGTTGCAAGCAGGGTACCTTTTTTTTCTCTTTAGATCTTGGGGGGACGCTGTCTATTCTAGCAAATAGCTTTAACTGTAGACTTCCTTATGAAACACACATTCATATTTAAAAGTAACTTTCATTGGTGGAATGAACTGAAACTCCCAACTCCTCTTGCAGGGTAGAGACTTGGTAAGAGAGAGCGGGAGTGAACTTTGCATCAAGCAGCATCTTAGTCTTCTTGACAGGTTTCTGTCAAGTGAAAACTGACCCAGGAGAGCAGCAGGTTCAAGTTCACTTTTAGGATCCTTTTGTAAGGGGATCTTTACAGCAGTGTAAAATACACTGCTGAGGGGAGCAGCGGGCAAGGCAGGAGAGGTCTGCTCCACCATGTGGGATTCTCCCCCGCCGGGCATCAAACTCGTGGCGCTGCTGCCTACAGCTCCACAGCGCAGTGCTTAACTGCTGCGCCACCGGGGAGGCCCTGTAAGGGGATCTTTATGGGGGGATGATTACTGAGCATAAGGTTGGAATTGAGCTTTTAACAGCAGTTCTTTGAGTTGCTTCTTAGGAAAGGAGACAGCTCAGCTACCCAGGAAAACAGCTTCATTTGCCTCTGGGTTTCTCAAGAGTCTCCCCTCCCCCAACAGTTATAGTGAAGGAGAGAAGTGAGGTGCTGGTTAGTTTTGTGTGTTTCAGGGAATGTGTGACGAAGACCTTTTGTTAGGGACTGGAATGGAGAAGAGTTCTGGACAGATTACCATGGACCAAAACAGTAATGTATCATTAATTATCAAGCAGATATGACTAGGTGTGCGCATACCTTTAAGTATCAGTAGTGTGTATGACTATGGCTTTTTGTGACTGAAAAGAGGACAGACTGTGAGATAATGATCCAGAAAGGTAAATTGAGGCAGATGGTAAAACTTATTTGATGTCTGTTCTTGACAAACCAGTTCTAAAAGGGGTTAGCTAGAACTGCTTCGTGACTCCTTTGCATTTTGGCTAGTATTTCCTACCACATTATTAATAAAAATACAGGATCACATCATAAATACCAATAGATAAGTGGACATTTAGAGAGAATAATATTGTTTACATAGCTTTATATGTTTTGTGCTAGTTACCTGAACTTCTCAGAGGCAGGTAGTTTAGGTGCTATACATTTTGCAGTAATAAAATGGAGATCCAGAGGGGCCTGGGGATTTCCAAACTACAAGGAAAATTAATGGTGAAGCTAGGACAGGAACCGAGACTTCAGCTTCCAGCCATGCCATTCTCCATGAACTAAGCTGTCTAATGTTACTTTAGCTAGATTATTTTTCCTGGCAAATAGTTCTCACTCCCCCCACTACTTTCACAAACATGGAAAGAAAATACAGGCCAGTTAGTGACAGGGTCACTTGGTACTAACAAGGAGAGGCTGGAGTTATTTCCTACACTGCCATTGTTCTCGGTAGGATGTATTTCCTCTCTCTCCTTGTCACTCCCACCCTCCCTCCACCCCAGCTTCACGGGTCAACCCTCTCCAGTTTATGGGAACTATTGAGCCCAGCTTAATAGGGTATCTTGTAAAAGATATAGATTTGTTTTATCCTTTACAGAAGAAATAATCACAGAAAACAGAATATTTCTTTCATTTAGACTATAGCCTGTCACATCTAACTCAGGAAGCACAAGTTGAAATTATTTATTATATCTTATCTATATCCTTAAAAAAGGGTATGGCTTTGAAACATCATTGAAATTTATCTGTTCTTGAAGGAGGATGGTCATTAATTTATACAATTATCAGGACTAGCAATCAGGCTGCTCCGTGTTTGAGTGTATACTCCATAGAGTGAATTCTATTTGGGTATCACAAGTGTGCAGAATGTAGGAATATGTAACAACAGAGATTATTTGCTCTTCTATTTACTTTTTGCTCTGGAAACTTTGTTATTTTAAAAAGGAAAAACTGTGGTACAATCTGTGTCATTCTGCTTTGACTGTGACCTTCTTGTACAACATGTCAATGTTGAAAGCTACAAATCCTCTTCCCCTAGAAAGACATAAACCTTCCAAACTCAGAGATTCTAGAAGATGGCTGACAAAGCTTTAACTTTATTGCATGTGATGCTATAATTAAGGAAATGTGGACTTCGGAGGTAATCATTAGTTCTTCCGTATGAGCATCTAACCTGGGATTTTGCCGCCTACTATGTTTCTTTCTTAATGACAATGTGGGGAGGCGTCCTTGTAATTGAAATTGCCCCCTTTGACGAATTGATGTGTTAAGTGATCATGTAATCTCATGATGAGTTAGTAATGCAGAGATGAACAGAATTTATATACTGGCACACAGAATAAATAACTAGACAGTCATATAGTAAATTTCTGTACCACTCTACAAATTTGTGCTGTGGCATTAAAGTCGTTGCCCACTACTGCATAAATTTAGAAAGATTCTTTAGACTAGTTTAGGTAGATCTTAGTCAATTCCAACCACACTCCATAGATTCAGCCACTTAGGGTGCAGACTATATGTGTGCATTGGCCAAATAGATATGTTAGGTACCAACTGTTGAGTTTCTCGGCTTCATCCAAATCGTTCTCTGATAAATGTAGAGTCAGAGGACAGTCATCAGTCCCAAGAAAGCAACTCCCTGCCTGTGCTCTGCCTACCACCCTTGCTTTTCTTTGTTCTGATCATTTCTGAGTTATTACCATTTCATGCTCTTGCTTGCCTTGCTGGTACAGTCTCTTTTAAAGATGACATATCTAGTTCTTAGCTCATTCTTGGATATTTCATTAAAACAACTATTATCAGACCTCAGGAATAGGGAGATTTGTTTCTGGTCAGAGCTGAGCATTTTGTAGGGAGCTTCTTTCTTTCATAAGCAAACTTCTGAACCCAATACTTTGAGTGTGGAGATCTGAGGCATTGACTTAGATTTCAGGAAATCTGGAAGCTTCTTGTTTAGAAGACTTAAGCAGTCACAACCCTTATGAAACTGGGACCCCAGAGTGTGGACTTCAGGACAGGACTGGCATTTTCCCACCACCCCTTAAGCAGTAGGAGCCGTGGAAAAACATGGCTTTTTTCCCTGCCCCCGCTAAAAGTTGCTGCCTGTGGGCACCAGAGGGGTGAGAATGGTCCAATCAGTCAGGTATCCAGTAGGGTGGAGGCCCCTGAAAGAAGATATAAGGCAGGGCAGGAACCCTCTTGGGACTCCCAGAAACCTATACTTTGACTCCTCACACTCTTGTTTCTGGCCTCCAAAGAAAGACACGGCATTCAGCAGCCGGCCTCCAAAGTGAGAAGCTGAAGAGTTTTGCCTCCGATTCTGCTGCTGCCACTGCCTGAAATGAGCTCCAAAGACCCCGGGCCTGGTGCCTCAGAGATGTTTATCTGCTCATCTGGCACTCCTTTCTGTTGCTGCTGCCTCCCTTGCTGTCTGGGCCATGAAGTGAATTGGATCCTGACCCACTGTTTACTGGCAGGCTACAGCTCCAGCCCTCATTGGCAGGACGCTGCCATTTTGGAAGAGGGACCTTTGTTTTGGGACTTCTGGCCACTGTGGACACCAGGGTGAGGTAGCTGGTCACTTGTGGCCTTAGAAACTTTTTGTTTCCCCTGTTTGTTAAACAAACCCCATCATTATTCCCTGAGCCTTAATGGTCTTGCAATTGTGCATGTGGGTCCAAACCCACAGACAGTGACGTGTCTTCTATTGGGCACTGTCCTTGGATAGCTGTAGCACCCCTACAGCCTTGTTTCACTTAAAACAGCTCGATAAGGACATATTAAGTACAGCTCCATATTAGAAATGTCCTAGCATTTATAGAATGAGGTACTTTTGAGTATTTTTACTCCCCTAGGCATCATGAATACCATATTTCAGGTGCATTTCAATTTCTGAGCCATACATTTTGTAAGTTGCCCACGAATTAGACTGAGTTTTACAACTCTTCCAATCTTGCAAAAGAGATGAGCTTGTTGCCTATAGTTTTTTAACAAAAGTCACAGGAAATGAACTTTTTATGTAGCATCACTGCTAAAAGAGTTATCCTAGAGCCATAAAACATTTTCAAGGTTTTCCTAAGTGCACCTCAATGATTGAGATTTGAACTCCTGTGATCTGCTTAATAACAACTAGGTTATCCTAAGGGCTTTGCGCTTTCAACATGAGCAGCATTTCATTACCCCAGATTTTGACAGAACTTCTAAAATGCCATGAGTTTGCCTGCTGTTCCCAAGCTCGGTGAAATATAGCCTGGTCCAGCAGGTCAGAGGACCTTACCTTTGAATGTGGCGCATATGAATGTGAAATGCTAAGTCTTTATAGCCAGCACATTTGAAATGGCCTTTCAGTTCTTAATTAGTGGGTGCTTTCTCTACCACTGACTATCTGGGACTGACATGAAGGAGAATTTGCCTAGTTCACAGGGGGGGCCTGTGAGAGCCATTATCAATCACAGTATGTTAGAAATGAAAGATTGAGGAAAAGATGATTAAAGCCCCAGCAGCTGCCTTCACAAATGAACTTGAGGAAAAAAGCAGGTTAGTGTAAATGTGGCAAGTCTTCATATTAGAGCTTGATGAAATTAAAGGCAATGGCAGGTAATATAAACCACTGTTGAATCTTTTTATTAAAACTGGGCTAAAACAAGGAGTAGGTATTTGTCAGGTGCAGTAATTACTTTGATACTTTGCCGACGAAAGCTCTCTTGGGCAAAGTCTTCCTCTCATCTATTTCCCATTTCCTTCTAGTTGTATTCTCAACTGCTAGAAAAGAATAAATATGAACTGAGGAGAGAGCAACTTCACAGCCTATCTATTTGTGGATTAAATATTTTAAGAGTATCAGTGGTGGTGCTTTGCTCTTTCTCTCAGTTGCCCTGAAGTATTACCTTGGGGAAATTTCTAGATTATTTGGTCAAATATGTCCTTAGGAGAACATAAAAACATACATGTCTGTTACCACAGAAATGGAGAGGAAAACCCAAACCTGATGAGAGGAAACTTGTTGTACTTGGACATAGTGAAAAACAGCTACTGTAGCTGAGGTGAGACATGGGAGATACTGGGTCATTCATAGTGGGGTAAAGGAAACTGGGGAGGAAGAATTGACAGCTCTGTGAAGTCTGGGCTACTTACAGTGTGCTCTTTGAGGTGGCTTCAGCATTACCTGAAAGCTTGTTATAAATGCAGAATCTCAGGCACTACCGCGAAGACAGATTTGGAATCTGTATTTAAATGAGATTTGCAGGCGATTCTGTTAAAATGTGGCTGAAGTGTACCAGGGACCCCAAAATTATTTTTATTTCTCCCATGCCTTACTATGATAACATGAAAATTAGATAGGATTTTATGTAGCTGTAAATTAACTTAAATGCATTTTCACATAGCCAGAAATGAACACTCTGGAAATAGAAAATCCATTACTTATCTTTGCTTCCAGAAATCTCATCCATTTTCTTGGATCCTTTTTATACTTACTCACTTTTAAGGCCAAGTCCACATCAATAGTTCCTGGATAAATAGTAACAATTAAAGTAGTGTGACTGACTTTCATTCTTTAAAACTTGAGGAATTGAAATTAATTTGCAACTATATTATGTCTCTTGCTCCATATGACAGGAATACTAGAATACAATTAAGATATGATGCAATTGTGAAATTTGGGATGAGTTTATTCTTAATAAACTGAGGCAGTTTTTCTTAAAAAGTCTTAGTGAGAGAGTTTTCCCCCAATTTGCAATGACTTTTCTGTGCATTTTGAAGATGGAAAACTTCTTCTCTTCCTCTTCCCTATTTCTTTCTTGAATGGCACTGTGCAAGGAATTGTCATCAAAAACACAGGTTCCAGATGAAAAAGTAATGCATTCCAGTGGCTCTCCTAGGGGAAGCCTAACAAATGTGTTAAAAATAAATAAATTTAACTCAGGTTATGGACTGGACATCAGAAAACTTTTTTTTTTTGCTGTGATTCTATTCTGGCACATTGTTTTAAAGCAAGTCATTTTTCTCCTCTAAGTCTCAGTGTCCAATCTGTGAAATCTAGACTAAAATATAAAATCACATGAGACCAAAGTAGTGGTTACCAGAATGGAATAGATTAGAGGGGTGAGTAAATTGAGTGAAAGGGTAGATACGGACTTTCAGTAGTAAGCTTAATGTAGTATACAGAATGCACAACTGAAACTTATATGTTATTGAGCAATGTTACTTCAATAAAAATTTTAATAAAATAAAATACCATATATTGAACCAAATTTAAAATTTAGTCCTCTGTGATGAAAATGCCAAGTAAAAGAATAATTCAAACAATTTCTATCCAATTAGTTAAATTTCATCTGGCTTATCAGACTTGGGGACAGGGACCAAAGGGTCAATGGATAGATGCAAGTCTCCCCCTGATACAGATATCCCAATTTCCAGAAGTTCTCATTATGCCATGTCACCTTTACAAAAGACCACCATAGGTCGCTGTTTTCATTAACTGAAAGATATCTGAAGAGGATTTATGCTTTTCTGACAAAGGTGAAAAGCAAAATTAGCATTCGGCACTGGTGATGCAGCAGCCACTGCAGAGGAGTGGGTGCTCCCAGCAAACAAGAGGCTCCGCCAAGCTCCTTCCCAGGGAATCAGTTTATACGGGTTGTGAGGCATATCATTCCTATCTTTGCGATAGGGGAGTGATTATAACATGTTACATGGTATGATTGGTAGGTTATTTTGGGGGTGTGATGATGCCAAAAATGCTTCCATATAGATGAATGGTAATTTCTCCTTTCTTTTTGACCACTTTGGCTTATGGGGGATTTCATAGGAGCCCTCTACCCTTGGATAGCCGGGGAAACATGTATAATGGTTTCCTTGGGTAAATATTTCTTCCTTAAAAATGATTTCTTTTCCTGATTTTCCTTCAGTCTGGAGCTATGTTGGTCAGTTTCATTGTCATATGGATTTTTAGTTTCAAAAGTGATTTTCTTGTATCTGCTCTCTTTGTCTTTGAAGATACTGACAATCTAGGCAAAATCAGGAGAAAGAGGCCTTGGGAATGCTAATGCCTTACATGCATAGTCACTTGGCCCATGTGGCCTGGGCTTGGCAAGAAGGATATGGCATAGATGCAGTGGAGGTCCTGAGCCAGCAGGGATTACTGTAATTGAATTCCTGGGCAGCCCCTTACTGCCTTCCAGCCCAATCACACTTCTTGCCTTTTTTCCTATTTTTTTTTTTTCTGGCTTCCATAAATAATCTGCAGTGTGGACAATTGGCAGCCAGAAAATCAATTGGCCCTTGTATTTTCTCTAATTAATTTCTCATTGTCAAGTGCTCACCAGGCATTTGTAGGGAATAAACTAACTCTTCTACCTATGATAATACTTTTGATAGATGACAAAATGAAGATTCAGGGTAGAAAAAGGCAAAATTCTGTAACTGAGAACACTCCTTATGTATCTTAGAGGATAATATTTAAGCCAAATAACACATTATTAATACAAATAATTATTTAGAATTAGATATATTATCTTTTTGATCTTTACTTTTTTATTACATATCAGTATGTTTGTTTTTATAGGAATAACAAAAGAGAAAGAAACACATGAACATACCATATGAACATAACATCAAGTACTCAAAACATTTCTGAGGCTTTGAAACATGTATATGGGGAACACAGCAGGCACTTACTAAGCGTTCAAGAAATATTTCATATAAATGGAATTTTCCAAAATAGTTCTTATTTACATTTCTGCCTACCAGCATTTTAAGAAATAACTTGCCTTATACTTGCCAATGCTGTTTAATTCTTTTCCATTTTTAAAATTTAAAATAATGTGTTACTACATACCTATGAAAACAGTAAAAATAGAAAATACTAAAAATACCAAATGTGGGTGAATGTATAGAACAAATGAAACTCAGCTATTACTGGTGAGAATTCAAAATTATATAGCAACTCTGGAAAACAGTGTGACAGTTTTGATTACAGTTATATAGACATTGGCCATAAGAACTCAGCAAGTGTATTTACCTAAGAGAAATGAAAACTTGTATTCACACAAAAACCTGTACACAAATGTTTACAATAGCTTGTTTCATAATCGCCCAAAGCCAGAAACAAACCAAGTGTCCTTCAATGGGCAAATAGGTGAATAAACGGCTACATTCATATGATGGTTACTACTCTCTAACAGAAAAGATCAAATTATTGATGCATACATGTGCTTGAATATATCTTAAAGGTATTATAAGTAAAAGAATCCAGTCTCAAAAGACTATATACCACATGTGCTTACGAAGTCAAATTTATATTGATGGAGAATAGATTAGCCTTTGTCAGGAGTTTGGAATTGGAAGAGTGATCGGGGTTGGAGATTCCTTTCACTTTTTTTGGTGGGGGTGAGGGGTAATAGAATTGTAATTCATCTGGATTGTGTTGGTGTTTATATGAATTCGTACTTGTACTGTAATTCATAAAACTACATTTAAAAAGTCAATTTAATGGTATGATAATTTAAAATTTTTAAAAAATATGTTCTTATTGAAGACAATTAAAAACAGAGAATTTATTTATTTTTTTTTTAAATATATATTTTTATTGTTATTTATGTCTTTTACATTTTGTATTCCCCTAGGGTAGCCCACCACCAATTCACCCGTGATCCATCTCCATGGTCCCTTGTGTTCTTTTCTATTCCATTTTGTGCCCTTTCCCTTCCCTCCCTCCGGCTCCTTCCTCCCCCCCTCCCCCCCCACTGATTGTCTCTCTCCC